>CAKNWW010237311.1:3031-17229 GCA_932074435.1 Andricus kollari | reverse complement strand
TTTTTTCATTTTTGAATTGTTTTGAATTTACTTTTATTGTTTTTTAAATTCAGTTTGATTTTTTGTATGAATTTCATCGAATTCTTCTCATTTCCCTTAAATTCCTCTAAATTCATTCGAATTTTTTTTTTTCGATTTAAAAAATGTGTCCAATTCATTAGAATTCTTTTAAATTCGACTTGAATTGTTTTGTAGTCATTAGTCCCTTTTTTGATAATAAATTAATAGGGTTTCAAAGATTTAAAATTATATTTTTGAATTCACCCTGAATTCTTTAAAAATATTTGGAACTCTCTCAAATTTGTTTAATCCACTTGAATTCTTCCAATTTTACACCACTTTACTTAATTCAATTAATTTTTTTTTAATTTTTAAAAGTTTTTATTTAATTGATTCTGAAGGCTTTTAACGTCATTTTGAATTCTTAGGCCTTTCATGATATTCTTTTGAATTCCCTTCAATTTTTCTAAGCTTATTTCAAAGTTACTTAACTCACAGAAGATTTTTCATATTTTTAAATTGTTTTTAATTTCTTGAACTTCTCTGAATTAATTCCAGTTTTACGGAAATCAATAGAATTTTTTTTTATATTAAAATTTTTCCAATACATTTAAATTGTTTTGAATTTAACTTTAATTGTTTTGAAGTCTTATGAATTTATCCTGAATTTGTCACCATTAGAGCGCGAAAAAAGTGCCCTATGATCGTGACAAAAAGTACCCTTTGGTCCCTATATTTTATCCCATAGGGACAGTGAGGCCTGAGTTGTACAAATGTACAATTTGAAAGATTTTCGAAATTTTTTTTTCAAGTTGACATTTTTTATACACTTTCAGTGTGTAATGCTCCTATTGTATTTAACATTGTTTAATATTCAGCGCTTTCAATTTTAAATTACACATGCTTGAACGAATTATATTTTTAGTTGTACAATTACTTTTAACTTGAAATTGTGTAATATTGAAATTATCCAATATTTAATTTATTGAAAGTTTTCAGTTAAAACTAATTTTATTTTGAATGAAATACAATTTTAGATTTTGAACACTTTAATTTCAAATAGTTCAATTTTAAGGTTTCCATGACTCAAGTTTTTTTTAATTATTCTTAAATTAAAACAATTTCAAGTTAGTACATTATTTTATTTTAATTTTGTAACTATTTATTAGTGAAGTTTATTACGAAAAAATTAGTTTAAAAAGGCGACATTCGCATACAAACAAAGGTTTCGCAGCCTATTTGATATATTATTTAAAATCCTGTCCGTTCCGATCCTAGCCGTTTCAGCCCGGAGCTACGAAATCCTAAAACGAGAAAAAATTTTCCTCAGTCAGGAATCGAACCAAGGTGTGTGTTCAACTTTGAAAATTTTTATTTTGAATTTTTTTTATTTGAAGTTTTCAAAGAGTTTTAACTAGAAATTTTTCAATATTGTTTCATATCTGTCCGCTTGGACACATCAAATATTGTTGGAGGCTCCTCGTTCGATGACCGAAGTAAAGCAGCGATTGTCTCGGTTATACCTGGATGGGGGCTTTCGAACTAATAATAATAATAGTAGCCTCGGTGGCTCAGGAGATTAAGCGCTCGAACTTCACGTTAGACGTTCGGGATTCGATCCCTGAGACGTTACTTCTGGAAATTTTTTTCTATGTACTTTTATCAAGGTTCGGGTGGTTCGGTTCCCACCTTTAGCTGTAGGTATAATAAAACCAATTAGGGATACTGCTCTTATCAGATCACTTGATTGCATTACAAAAATGAGTCCCTGACTGATGAAATATACTGGGACATCCCCATGCAGACTATTACAAAAAAAATCCAAATCTTAACAAAAATGCCTTCGACATGTTAGGCTGTAACCATCTTAAGCATGAAAGAAAAATGAAGTTCCTCATTCTTTTTTATCTAATTGTATTCAACATGGAAAATTTTCAAATTGAAAAATTTCTATTCTCTCTAAATTTGAATTAGTGAAAAGATTGTCAAAAATTTGGTTTAGCGAATTTTTTGTATTAATTATGAGATATATGTACTAAGTCAAACGTTCAGTAGTTATTTACTATATTTCTCCTAATTCGGAGTCCAAGTTTGAAAGTTGTTGTCTTGAAATCTCTGTTGCTTGAAAGTTTTTAAAGATTTTTAACTTTTAATTTCCAAATTTTAAGGTTTCATATTTGATTTTATTTCCTTTGTAAAATTTACAGTTACAAATGCTCAATTTGTAATATTTCACTCCTAAAATTTGGTTTTATTTCAACATTTTCAAACATTTTTTATCTTGAAATGTTTAATTAAAAATCACATAAAACAAACTTTTAAATTTGAAACTATGCAATATTTTACACTACGGAATCCTTGAAATTGGAAGTTTATCCATTTTCCCCAACTTTTTTTCTTGAGGATATAACATTAAATGACTTCAATTTTTCAATTTGGAAAATTGGGTTATTTTGGGAGATTAAAATACTTTTAACTTAAAAGAGATCAATTATTCATTTCAAATGCATTCGACTTGAGATTGTTTGAATTTCAATACTCTTATCCATAAGTAATTTTGAACCATTTCGTTTGAAATTATAGTTGCATTTTGAACGGTCAGAATTATATATTGTTGAATTTTCAAATATTTTAAATTTATATTTTACAATTGAAAATTGTTCAATTTTAGAGTACTGCAGTTTTTTCAAGTATGTGGAAGTTGCATGAATTTTAAATAATATAGTTTTAAAATACTGCAGAAAATGCTATACATTATAGTACATAAAAAATTAACGTTTTTTGACTCGGCACTACTTCCCGTGTACCAGTCAATCAGTAATTTTCCCGAAAGAAATTCAAAAAGGATACTTTTAAAGACACAAAAATGAGTCCTGAGAAAAGGTCTAGAATTTTTATACGAAAACTCTGTCGACACCTTGATATTTCTTTGAAGTATTTTTATCAACAACAAAAAATAAATAAATAAAATAATCGCAGCTAAACAATTTCAAAATATATGAGTGAAAATCAAAATGTTGACAATATCATGTGCCTGAAATATTCTACGCTTGTTTTTAGACGACTTTTTTTAATTACAGGTTTTTATTAAGCCTTTTCTCCCACAATACCTTATGTCCCAATTATTTTTAGTGTATGTACTTGGTATCAAAATAAATTTGATTAAATATGTGTAAATGTCATCTGGTAACGTATACCTGACTACCTTTTTCGAATTTATGGCATTATATCTTTTAAAAGAAAGCGTATTTTTTAGAATTAATTGCAGAATTATAAAAAAAAGCTTTTTTTTTCATTTCAAATTATTGTTTCAGAGTTACTTGTTAGATGTCCCTGAGTCTTTATGTCATATGGTAATAAAACAGTTTTAAATTAATTTTACGGCTTAAGAGTTCAATTTCTACATCTAAATTGATTAATAATTGGCAAATAACCAATTTTATTTTCATTCATATTTTATTTTCATTGAATGAGGTTAGTTGTTAGATGGAAAATAATCTATATTCCCATTATTTTTATTTTTAAATAATTTTTAATAACCTTAAACGCCTTAAACTTTGTTTTTTTATTAATTGTATTGTAAATAAAAACAAAAAAAATTCAATTTAGCTTTATGCAGGCTGTAAAAGCAGATCTAATTATTATTTCGACATCAACGAAATGATTAGATCTAAAAAATTCAAATACACTCATTGCGATTGGTTTTAATAGAAGAAAAGGCTTTATGTTGTTTTGAAATACTTTTGACAAAAAAAATGTAAATGAATAATAATTCTAACTTTTTCATTTTCACCCAGATCGCCAAATATTTTTAATGGTAAATAGTGAAATAAAAGAAAAATTAAAATTAAATCAATACTATAATAACATCGGTACTCTAAACTCTACAAACTATAAAAAATTCAGTTTTAAACCACAAATTCAGGTATTTTTTTATTTGTTCTTTGTATTTAAATGTTTCTACAATTATTGGGAAGATTTGAACATTTGTCCAAATAAATAAATTATTTGTAAAAAGTACATTTAGTATTTATTTAAATAAAACATCGGATGATTGGGGACAACTTTCGTCAAAGCACTGTTTCACGAGGACTCGACTCGAGAAATGGTGACATCGACATTTTCGTTTATAAACCAATTGTGGATTATGGATTGCGAGATCACGTTTTAGGTTGGTTAGGTAATTTAAAAAATGTAACTTCATGATTATATCTATAGATTATAATAATATTTCAAATATATAATTATTATTTCAGGGATTTGTTTTGTACATTTTTTATGTATACGTTTTATACGATTTTATACGATTTATACGTGTATACGTTTTATATTTATACGTTTTTAAATTTCAACTCTGTAATTAATATTTCTTATTTAATTATCGAATCACCTCGTTCTCTCTTTGGAGTGTTATTTTTATTTCTTGCAGGTCAGTAATTAAAATTTATTCTATTATTTTATTAAATAATTTTGGAAATTGCTCCTTTATTTGAATTTTTTATTAAGTTGCCAATATGCGCCATACGTATTTCCGACCTTGAAAACCTAAAAAACCTGGAATTCTCCTTGATCATTTTAATTAATTTAAATCTTTTATTCTTCCATAAAAGAAACGTCTCCTTTAGAAGAAATTTTTCTGGATTTTTTTTTATATAATTAAAACCTGGAAATCTCCTTGTTATCTTCATAAATACCTTGCATTTTAATTATTTTTTCATTCTTTGCTTTTAAAACATTTATTTAAATAAAATCCAAAGAGAATTTTAAATCTTATATTCCACTATAATAGAAACTTCTCGTTTAGAAGAAGATTTTTTTCTTGATTTTTTTAAATCCTGAAAACCTGGAAATCTTGAAGTTTTCAAGAAAACCTTAAATCTTAACAATTTTATTATTTTATGCTTATAAATTATAAACCATTTATGGTAAGGATATGCGATTCGTAATTTAAATGTTTCAGTCGACCGTAAAAGAAACTTCTTGTTTAGACGAAGAAATTCTTCTTTGATTTTTTTTTAAATCTGGAATAATTCTCGAATTTTTCATGAAAACCTTGAACGCTAATTATTTTTGTATTCTTTGCTTATGTGACATTGATTTCATTGAAATACAAACAGTAATTTAAATCTTTTAGTCTACTTCTACTGTAAATGGAACTTTCCGTTTGGAAGAAGAAATTTTTTTCAATTTTTTTTTAAATCTTGATTATCTGGAATTCTTGAATTTTTCATGAAAACCTTGAACTTCAATTATTTTTGTATTCTTTACTTATAGCACCCTCATTTTATTTATATGCAAAAAGTGTAATTTAAATTTCTGAGGCCTCTATAAAAGAAACTTATCGTTTAGAATAAGAAATTCTGATTAGATTTTTTTTTTAAATTATGAAAACCTTGAAAACTTGCATTTTTAACGAAAACCGTGAATTCCAACTGTTCTTTATTATTTTCTTAGAAAATATTAATTGTATTTTGATAATCTGGAATTCTTGAAATTTTCATTAGAACCTTGAACTCTAATTATTTTTGTATTCTTTGCTCATAAAACATTTTTCTTTTTTACTGAAATGCAAAGAGTAATTTAAATCTTTTAGTCTAATGCACAAGAAGCTTATAGTTCAGAAGAAGAAATCTTGCTGTTGATTTTTTTAATTAACATAATTGATCTTTTTCTGATTATAGTTGTAAGGTAACTTATTTTCTGAGACTGGAAAAGTATTCAACAAAAAATCTTTTATTAAAAAGATTGTAAATCTGTCAATGATTTGAGAGATTCACATATACATAAAATCTCTCAAAAACTTGTAAATCTCTTGTGAAAGTGATTAGAGAATATATAAAGAGATCTCAAGGCAATTTTTTACGACTGTACTACTGATTGTTTTATAGATGTAATAAACACACTTTAGTATTGTGTATGATTGCGCGGCTAGGTGCAACAAAGTTGTTCTTGCATTTTTAGAAGTTATTTTTTACATTCTCATAATGAGAAGGTATTAGTTTTATATGAAAACTGACTATCCCAATTTCTTTAAATCTCCACGTTTCGAGACCCCCTGAATCCGAAAAATCAGGTTTTGCGTAGGTGTCTGTCGTCGTTGTCGTCTGTATACCAAATAACTTTTGAAAGACTAATCGGAATAGGTTGCGAGTTGGCACCCGGTTTTAGGGACCAAAAATAAAGATCGAGTTCGTTGACCAGAATTTGTTGACCAACGGTACTGGTATTAACCACACAAAAAAATAATGAAAAATAAAAAATTCCATTTTGCGGTCAAACTTTTCAAGATACAAAAAAGATGAATAGAAAATAATTGTGCACCCAAAAAGGCGCCACAAATTTGTTATTAATCATTTTTTGAAAGGACGCATAGTTGTTGTTTTAATCGTAAAAAATAACATCAAAAATTGAAAAATTAAATTTTTGGAAAAACGACACAAGCTACGAAAAAAATGATTAGATATAAGTTGTTCACCTAAAAAAGAGCTACAAATTTGTCATTGATCATTTTTGATAGGACGCATAGTTTTTGTTTAATTCGTAAAAAAACATTTTAAAACATTTGGAAAAACGACACAAAGTACAGAAAAAAATAGACAAAAGTTGTTCATCCAAAAAATACCTTTAAATTTGTTATTAATCATTTTTGATAGGACGCATAGTTTTTTTTAATCGTAAAAATATTATTAAAAATAAAAAATTAAATTTTTGGAAAAACGACAAAAGTTGTTCATCCAAAAAAGAGCTATAAATTTGTTATTCATTATTTTTTGATAGGACGCATATAGTTTTTGTTTTAATCGTAAAAAAATATTATTAAAAATAAAGAACTAAATTTTTGAAAAGCGACACAAGGTACGAAAAAAATTAGGAAGCCCACGTTTTTTGCCTAAAAAAGAACTACACATTTGTTATGGATAATTTTTTGATAGTACGCGTAGTTGTTGTTTAAATCGTGAAAATTAAAAAATTAAATTTGTGGGAAAACAAGACAAGCTGCAATAAAATGTTTAATAATAGAATTCTTTTTTTTATAGGATGCGCATTTTTTTAATTATAAAAACAAGACAATGCAAATAATACGTCTGTTTCAATATTAATGCACATTATGAAATGTAATAATACACATTTATTGAAATGATGCATTTTCCAGGGTAGCTGAGAATAAAAATGAATGCAAAATAAGGAAAAAATATTAAAGTAATCATGAAAAATAAAATTTGTATTTTATTTCGCAATATCGGAATAAGCAGTCCCGGATAGACGTGCAGAAATAAATATAAAATACATTTAAAATAATAGAGTTGATCATAATGTAGAAAAGTTCGTATTTTTGACAAAATCGAGTACGAAGCACGAGATACGTGCTGAGAAGTTGTTCGTTAAAGCCGAAGGAGCTTTAGCAAAAAAGAATTCACAAACACTAAATTACAGTTGTCGATGCTTTGATCTTGCGAGCCACTTTTGTACCGCGCGATGAGAATGTGCCCATTTTTTAAATTTTTTTTTATGCATAACTTCATAAAGAAAAAATGAAAACCAAGTGTCTTCCCTGTAAATTTGAATCAGTTATAATTTTTACTAATTTCAATCAGTGACTGCATTGTAGCTATACGAATCAATTATTTTTTACTAATGAATCAGTAAAACTTACTAATTCATTGGTAAAAAAAATGATTCATAGTTAGGATTCTGTCACTGATTGAAATTAGTAAAAAGTTCAACAGCTTCAAATGTAGAGAATTCTGAAAATGCAAGAACACCATTATTGCACCCAATCCGTCAATTCTGTAAGTTTTTAATTGCTTCTCCGATTAACATAGAAGTACACTTTTAAAATAACTCTTATGATCACAAAAAAATTAGGAATTTGTTATTACTAAAGATTTTTTTCCATTAAAAAATGCAATGGCTTATTTTTTGACATGTAGCAAACGGGGTTTTCCTTATTTGATGTACAGGGAAGTCGACACCCTGCTGTACACGCAGATTATTTGCCAAATTTTCATCAAGATCCGGTGAATTTTTTTCGTATCCGAGTCCTAGTTGCTAAAGTCGGATTCAAAAGTCCTGACATGGCTTTAAAGCTTTATTACTCTGCGAGAAAAAATCGCAGAATGTTGAGTCGAAAACAGAAATATTCTTCAACATTATACGTGTAAAACGATGTCAGCTTGATTTTCGTCAAACATTTTTTGACTTTCCTGTGACACAAAATGTGTGAAAAACAGGACAAATGACCCTCAACTGTCACTATGTCGACTTTGAAGTCCTCCACACGTTCAAAAATTGGTACCAGAAATTTGAAAAAATTCATGAGTATTCAGTAACATGTACTTAACAAATGACCATTTGTTTTACTTCAATTTAATGATTATTTTAATTAGTAGAGCTAAAAATGTAAGAAATAATTATCTTGGCTCTGGATAGAGATTTCAAGCTGAACTCAAGCTTAAAAGAAGCTTCTCGATTAAGCGGTTTCATCTCAAAAGTTGAATGGTTAATACAAATTATGAATGTCTGAATTAAAAACGTCGGAATAATTACGATCTTAATGAGTTTCAATACTGGAAAACTCATATTGAAAAAACTTACCTCCTCAGCATTGTCCAATTTAAGCGTGAAAGAGATCCCTTCCAAAATAAAGGGTTTACGGAAGCTTGACCCTTTTTTTTAAAGGGATCTCTTTCACGCTTAAATTAGACAATGCTGAGAAAGGACGTTTTTTCAAAACGAGTTTTCCAGTATTGCAACTCATTAAGATCGTAATTATTCAGACGCTTTTAATTCAGACATTAATAATTTTTATTAACCATTCAACTTTTGAGATGAAACCGCTGAATCGAGAAGCTTCTTTTAAGCTAGAGTTCAGCTTGAAATCTCTATCCAAAGCCGAGATAATTATTTCTTACATTTTTAGCTCTACTAATTAAAATAATCATTAAATTGAAGTAAAACAAATTGTCATTTGTTAAGTACATGTTACTGAATACTCATGAATTTTTTTCAAATTTCTGGTACCAATTTTTGAACGTGTGGAGGACTTCAAAGTCGACGTAGTCAAAGTTGAGGGTCATTTCTCGTGTTTTTTCACACATTTTATGTCACAGGAAAGTCAACAAATTTTTGACGAAAATAAAGCTGACATCGTTTTACACGTATAATGTTGAAGAATATTTCAGTCTTTGACTCGACATTCTGCGATTTTTTCTCGCAGAGTAAGAAAGCTTCAAAGCCAGGTGTCAGGACTTTTGATTCCGACTTTAGTTCGTGACTTTTGGGGGCCAAAGTTTACCCTAATTATACAACTGACCTTATTGATGAATTCAGTTGGATCAATGCTTATGGGATATAGCTTCTCCTCTATAATTGGTTTACGCTCCTTGGTACAATTAGCATAAGCTGTGGATAAGTGAACCATAGATTGGATCTTTTCCATCTCCTTGGCCAGATTCAATACATTACGAGCACCAATCAAATTGATCTTGATGGCCAGGTCAAGATGGGCAGCAAATGATATGTAAGCAGCTGAATGAAACACATGAGTGCACGTAGAAATCAACAAATCTTTATATGAAGCAGAAATTCCAAGTCCTTCAACAGTGATATCTCCTGGAATTATCTCGACTATATGAAATCTTTCTGGCTTTACATCTGAAAACAACTAAAGAAAGAGAGAAAAAAATAGAACCCAAATTACAAAAAATTCCTAATAGTAGGTGGTACAGTGACTGGAGGCAATCATAAATTACGTCAAGTCTTGGGAAGGGGGGCGGGGGAGTCCACGATTTTCCTATACTGTCTTTCATTCGGGGTTACGTGATCAAACCCATTTCTTACGTAAGATTTTTTCAAGTCTGTGAATCACTAAACAACGAAAGCTCAGCAGATTTTATTGTAAACAGCTGTTGTCAGCGCAATCTAGTGCTTACTGTAATACCATTAAATGTTTAAACATACATTAAATAAATAAACGTACATTAAATGTTTAAAAAAAATTATATTACTTTACTGATCATTGTAACAGTGTTAATTGTAATGTACCTAATAATATTAATATAGTACCTAGTACTATTAGTATTAATATTAAATGTAGTAATCATAAATTGAAGAAATTGTAATAAATGAAGAAACAAATAAGGGGTCATGCACACATTAAATATCGTATTTTTCTGAAATTTCAACCTCCCTCCCTCCGTGTAAGATACCGTGAGATTTTCTCAGGCCCCTCCCCCACACACAATTTTACTAATATTTTATAAACTTAGGGAACGAATATACACATAAAATTATATTTCTGTTAATTAAATAAACGTGGAACCTTGATGAAATTAATTTTAGAAAATAAAATGTGTTAATTGCAGTAAGTGTTTAATTTTACAAACGCACAATTTTATAACTTAATATTTTAAAAGCATTCAAAATGTACTTCAATCTTTATTTAAACTATTATAGTTTAGTCTGTAAATTATCAAAATTCCTATTTATTTATAGCAGAATTCACAGTCTTTCCTCTTTTTCTCTTTTTTCACTTGGAAGCGAACTGAATTAATAGAACCCAATAAGAAAATCCAACTATTTTTGGTTGATAGTTAACCATTTACGGTTAAAAAGTCTTCTATTACATGTTTGGTCGAAAAATCATCTTTTTTTGTTTCAAAATTCCATTGATTTATCGAACATTCTTATTTTTGGCTTGAAAATTCAACAATTTTATTACATTTTTTTCCTTTCTTGACTAAAAAATTTGGTTTGTTCGAAAATTCAACCATTTTCTTAAACATTCGTCTTTTTTTAAATTAATTTCTCCTTGTAGAAATTTCATCTTATTCGGTTAAAAATTTCACTGTCCGATTATAAAAATTAATCAGTTTCGGTTGAAAAGTACCTTTCGTGTTAACATTTGTGCATTTCTGGTTTGGAAATTCAACAATTTGGTAGAAAATTTGGTTAAAAATTCACTTTTTAGTTGTTGATTCATCATTTTAGTTATAAATTCGTCTTTTTTCGTCGAAAAAAATTTTTGGGATAAATGCAACTGTTTGATTGAACATGAATCTGTTTTAGTTGAAGATTCTAGTATTTTGTTGAAATTTCGTCTTTTTTGGTTAAATTCAACTGTTTTTGATTTTTAATTGAAATATTTTTGGGTTGAAATATCAATTATTACATTTTTTGTTAAATATTAATTTTTTTGGTTGAAGATTTATAATTTTAGGTGCAAATTAATTTCTTTGGATAAAAATTGAACTACTTTGTAATTTTTGCTTGGTTAAAATATCAGCTATTACAATTTTTGTTGAAAATTCATCTTGTTTGGTTATAAATTCATCTACTTGGTTGAAAGTTAAACTACTTTATCAATTTATAAGAAGAATAAAATTTCCCTCTTAAATCTGGGAAAAATTAAAGTTTATAAATTTAAGGGAAAAAAACCTCAGAAACACGACATCTTCCAGACTAATAAGATTTCGTTTTCGGAGAACTTCAATTTTTAAGATTTGTAATTGAAGACTTTGAAATAGTTATTGTGTATTATAGAATATAAAGCGATTTTGAATGCTTTTTTGAAATAGTTCAATTATGAACATTTAAAATTGAAATTTATTAAATTTTATAGATTTTCAATTGAAAATTCTTAAATTGTGAACGGTATAAATGACAGCGTTTATTTATTTTTTGGAAATTCTTATAATTTTTCATGTATTTAACATATGTTTCCTTATATAAACAAGGCATGGTAATTCAGGTGTCTCGGGTAATAAAGTAACTAAATTGCATTTATAAAGGCATGACCGAAAATATTTGAAAAAATTATGTAACATAAGTGGGGGGGGGGGGGAACCATTTTGTTACGACTTGTTAACGACTTAGTTAAAAATTATACTTCTCGAATTACGTTGTTGTGCAAAAATATAGTTTTAAATTACATGTTTAATAATTAATCATTACGTTTATTCAAAAAGACACTCACTGGAGATGAAAGAATTTGTTTAACTCTGTCAGAAGGATCGTGGCCGCATTTATTTCTCACTAAGACATACACTTTTTTCGGTCCTGGACAGGTTTTTAAAATACGTTCTAATAAAATTCCTCCGATAAATCCAGTAACGCCAGTTAAAAATATAGTTGAATCTGCCAAAAGTTCATTTATTGAATTTGGTTTCATTTCGATGAACACTGTTGGATAATTTTTAATTCTGACTTATTATGGTTGAATGGTTATGGATTGACTGATGGATTTCCAGGTCAAGAGTGTCGAAGAATGAATATGACCTATTTAAAATTTTGCTTCCCGAAGCAAATTCCATTTGCATCTTACTTCTTATATTCTCTGAATCGAATTCGTAATCATGACAACTTGTTATTGTGTAAAATTAGGAAAAACGACACATTTCAATATAACTGTTATTTAATAATAAAACATAGCGGAGAAAGATGGTGAAAAATTGAAATACGTCTTACCAAGAATGAAATTTTGTATTGAAATACTGTTCAATTATGTTTTAAAAAATGCATTTTTAATTCTAATTGATAATATTGGTAAAAAAATTGTATTTACAATTGGGTGGTCGAAAACTACATTGGAATTTTTTCTCTCTCCAATTTTCATGTACATCCACCCAAATTTGTTTGAATTCTAGAAACAAAAAATCCTGCTTTTTTTCTTGAAAAAAATTATCTCTAGAGTTCCATGAAGTTTAAAACGTATTTCACATAAAAAAATGTTTTTCTAAATTTTATTTAGAATCCTCAATATTAGGTGTATCGAGTTTACCCTCAACATTGGACTTGACAACTAGCCATAGAATACGAATCAAAAATTACCTTATGTATTTCACCCCTATAGAGTATCAAAAAAGTTCCATAAGTGAAAAATTGAGTTAGACAGTCGCGGTATTTTCTGAATTTTTCAACTTGTTTTCAACTTTTCAGTCAGAGCGAGGCAATAATCTTTTAAAACTAACACAAATAATTGCCTAAACGATGTATTATCATTTAAAACAATATTCTCTTATAGTAATGCTAGAAAGTTGCGGGTTTTTTCTGAAACTTTCCACGTTTTGTCCACTTTTCAGTTAGAATGTGGTAATAATTGATTCAAGTTGATAAACATAATTTTTTAAACAATTTATTATTATTTTCAATAATATTCTCTTTGAATATAGTTAGAAAGTTGCGGTTTTTTCTGAAATTTTCAACTTTTTGTCCACTATTCACTCAGAGCGAGGTAATAAATAATGCAATTGAGAAAAAATAATTGTTTCAACAAATTGTATTTGTTTGTAACTATCTTGTCATACAGTAATACTAGATACTTTTTACTTAGTGAGGTAATAATTGATGAAAGTTAACAAACTTACATTTCAGCTTACATTTTCAGCTTTTCGTTGACATTTTAGTTTTGAATAAAAAAAATAAATGAACATCAGAAAGAATAATTTTTTAAACAATATTTTTTTCGGAATGAAGTATTTTAACACTTTTGCTAATGTTTAAAAAATATTAATTAATACAAAAAGGCTCTCAGCAACTATTTTAAGGAAAAGTTACATTTAATATATGATACATATAGAAAATTTTAAGAATATTTCAAATATCCGGTTTATTTTAGAAAAATATATGCTCAAAAAAGAAAGAGATTGTTTTTGAAAAATGATTATCTCTAATGCTTATTTATTATGTGTGCATGACTAAAAAGCCAAAGCAAAGTGAACAATTTCAGAAAAAACTGCAACTTTCTAGCATTACAGTACGAGAAGATAGTCATAAACAATAATAAATTGTTTAAACAATTATTTTTGTTAAATTGAATTAATTATTACTTCACTTTTAGTGAAAATTAGACAAAAAGTTGAAAATTTATTTTTGCTATAAACAATAATGAATTGTGTAAAGAATTTATTTTAAAATCTAATCTTATTTATTGTTTTGTGGATTCGAACTAATTTGACAATGCGGAAAAAATGTGGACCACCCTGATGTGCAATCATATTAATTTAAGGTGAAAAAGTGAACATGTTCCACCAAAAATGACATTTTCTACTGAAAAGGGTGTCTTCGGCACGTCGCAGTAGAAAATGTACTTTTTGGTGGTACATGCGTCAACTTGTCCAGTTGAGATTAAATTTCTGTAGGGAAAGCATGCTCGATAGGGTGATCAAAAAAATTCGACTTTCGATTTTTGGTGATCGCCC
>CAKNWW010237310.1:0-15341 GCA_932074435.1 Andricus kollari | reverse complement strand
TGGCCATATCCTATGTTTTCTAGGTTCCTGAGTACAAATCCGGAGTCTGTTCGGTACCACGGTCCCAGCCTTTGAACTTTGATGAGTAACTTCGGAAGAACTCTTAACCCAACAGCATCAACTGATTTTCGACTAGCTTTCAATTTTCGATGGACGAGGAATCGGACGAGTGGCGAGTCTCGTCTGTTGGGTTTAGAGTTCTTCCGAGGTTACGCATCAAAGTTTAAATTCTGGGACAGTGGTACCGAACGGACTCATGATTTGTACTCAGGAACCTAGAAAACGTAGGATATGGCCACTTTGCATTGAAAAAATACATGTTTCACATAAGATCACCAATTTACCTTTTTTTATGTTAGGGACGGAATATGATGTCATAGAAAAACAAGGGCTCCGAATTCGTACTCAGCGACCTCGAAAACATAGGATATGACCACTTTCCATTGAAAAAATACATGTTTTACATCAAAATACCAATCAAAAATTTTTTTTTGGTTAGGGACAAAGTGTGACGTCGTGGAACCACAACAACTCCGAATTCGTAATGAGCAACCCCGAAACATAGGCTGTGGCCATTTTGCATTAAAGAAATACATGTTTTACATAAAGTTACCAATTCACCATCTTTTTTTGAGGTTAGGGACGAAGCGTGACATAATAGAACCATAATGACTCCGGATTCGTACTCAGCGACCTCGAAAACATAGGACATGACCACTTTCCATAGGTACCAATCATGTTTCACCGATTTTCATGTTTTTTGAGGTTAGGGACGAAATATGACGTGATGGAGCCAAACGAACCCCGGATTCGGATTCAGCGACCCCAAAATACGTAGGGTAAGCCTATTTTGGTTGCTGGGGTAGACAACTTTTTTTTTTTGTGGAGCTGTGTAACATATAAACTAATACAGCGGGAAAATGAGCTATTTCAACAATATGATTTTTTTTTCTCTGAACATAGTACTTAAATATACTCGATTTTTATTAGAATGATTAAAGATAGATTTGAACAATATAAAAATTGTATTCAACATTTCACTTCAATGTTCTAAAGAATTGATTTTAAAAAAATAATCCTGTGTATCAGTTTGTTGTAGACAACAATTATTTTGTAGCAAAATTGTTCTGCTTTATTATTAGAATGATATTTACTCTGGAACCTGAAATTATGTCCGGTTTCGAGCATAGCTTGCAGTAGCCTTGGCCGTATGTAAAGGGAATCAAAACGTAAACATTCAGGGTCGTGGAACCATTTCCAATTGGAATACATAATATTACGCACCAGACGCGCGCGAGTGTCCTAGCCCAGCCCCTTTCTCGTGACCCTGTTGGTGTTTCACGCATGGGTGAGTAACCCTATCTCGACCCCGCGGGCTCCTCTCTCACCACGAAACTGCGGGGCGCTCTTTCTAGGAAGGACATACATTCGGAGGCCATAATTTCAGGTTCCAGTGTAGTAACAAAAAAGATGATTTTTTCTAGAAAACAATTTGATTGTTTAATTGTTTAAACAAAAATTGTTCAAACAATGTTCTCAAATCTTTGATTTATGAAAAACGTGTATACGATATTCAATTCTGCGAAAAAAATTAAATAGAGTCCCTGTATCGGACAACTTTTGTGTCCACCTAATTTACTTTGTACATGGTGAAACTTTTGATTGTAAAATTTGATATTATAATATTTATTTTTACAATAAGACCATAGCAAGCCAGGATATAGCGTAACTATTTCAAGAATTACTATTCTGAATATTATACTGTGAAGTTGCTAAGTTTTTGTAATATAATAATAAATTATTAAATATTTGTACGTGTACTAAAAGAAAGTTTCTAAAATCCCTAGAAAAGTCTGTGATGTTTACAAAACACACTAGGGAAGACATTCTTCCTACATTCATTCTACGTATTTCTAATTTTTCCTATAGCAAATAGGAAAATATGTCATCGTGGGAAGAGCAAAAGTCTCATGCACCCTGAGGACACGGAGCAACCCAAGGACGACCTCCAAGAGCGTCGATGATCAAGACGATTAGCTTAACAGAATATTCCGGGTATAACCGTCGCAACTCCCTTATGAGGTCTTTATACATTTATTTCTTTTCTTTCTCCTCTGCTATGACGTTTTTGCCAGCTGGTGCCGAAAATTCGATCACGAACATGGTTCGTTTCTCGAAGTCAAGGAGAACTATGTCAGGCCTCGAGTGCGCAACAGAAACAATTGTCGAGAATATGAAGTTCCAGTATATGCGGCACATCTCATTTTCGACAATTGACTCTATATTCCTAGGAGCGCGTAGTGGAACGGTAGTTGGGATAATGCCGTAAGAGTGACAGAGATGGTAATAAAGCACTCTTAAGGTTCATGCATGCTCGAACGCAAACGCGAACGCTGACGCGACGCACTTTGCAACGCATTTTTGAGTTATAATGAGTGTAGGCGCACCAGCAAAACTCATCGCGGTCCACTGTGGGAACCGCACAGTGCTTCAGGAATGGATTTTTGCGGAAGGATGAAACTGCAGGTCGCAATTCTCAACCGAGCCGCCTTTTTTTTTAATTCCTCAGTACAAAATTCCTAACAAACGTAAGGTTGCTGATTTTTTATTTTGTTTATTTAAAAAATATTATATTAATAAAGATACCAGAAAAAATGGCAAAATCGTAATATTATATTTTTAATGAATTAAAAACAATGCAAGTGGATTATACCTAGTAATATTTGTTATTATAATATTTACAAATATTTTGTTACACTTAATGATTATTAAATTTCTAAATTTTGTTTTTCATTCCTTTTATTCTTTTTCGAAAATTAAGAATTTTTAATTTTTAAATTCTAATTATGTATATTAAGTTTATTAGTCAAAATAAAGATTCTTGTTCATTTCTTTGCTTCTGTAGATTCTGAAATGTTGTTACACAAAGAAGAAGAATATTTGACATAAATCAGTAGATATTTACCATCAGTCACGTAAACATTCTACTATTATAAAATGTATTTCCAAATTCCTGGCCTAGACTTGAAATTTTGCGTTGAAAATTGGATTTAGGGGATTTCACCTTCATTTTAATAACATTTGGCGACCACATTTTTTAGTGTCCCCTCAGACCCTACCTACATATTTTTGCGGTTTTCACCGTAAGCCGCTACAACATCTGATAGGCATTACATTACTGGAATGTGAAAAAACATTATAAACAATTATCTGCTAAGTTCATTGTGACAAAATAATAACTGTTTTTACAACGTTTTTCGTGAAGTGAGAGTATAAGTCCTAGTTTGTGACTTCTATATCTGGGAACTGACCCTTCTTTCGAAACCCATAAATGCCAGACGCCCTGCCTGGGGCGTTTGGGCACCTGAGCCAGGTGAAAAAATTGGAAATTTGCAGTGACAGTATAAGAGCCAATTTTCTTCTAGGATCGATTATTGATGCCCCAAGTTTATTATTATTCAGTCGCCAGACCGATAGCTTGGGGATAACATACTGCCAGACACGATAATTATCAATAAAAAACTTGGATTTTGCAGTGAGAGTATAAGGTCTGGCCTTTTTGATAACATAAAGAATAGTATTCACAGGTAGCATTCGTAAAACGGGGACCGAGGGAAGAGGAAGCAGCCGCGTCAAGGTAAAAGGCTGAGTGGAGGGGATAGCGGCGACGGCGGCTGCTTCCTCTTCCCTCGGTCCCCGCTCTGGACCCACACTTTCGAGGAAAATTATTCATTTTCAAACTTAATTTTCAAGGTGTTCTCCTCGGAATTTCGGTCTGTCGTTTTACGAATGCTACCTGTGAATACTATTCTTTATGTTATCAAAAAGGCCAGACCTTATACTCTCACTGCAAAATCCAAGTTTTTTTATTGATAATTATCGTGTCTGGAAGTATGTTATCCCCAAGCTATCGGTCTGGCGATTGAATAATAATAGACTTGGGGCATCAATAGTAATCGATCCTAGAAGAAAATTGGCTCTTATACTGTCACTGCAAATATCCAATTTTTTCACCTGGCTCAGGTGCTCAAACGCCCCAGGTAGGGCGTCTGGCATTTATGGGTTTCGAAAGAAAGGTCATTTCCCAGATATATAGGTCACAAACTAGGACTTAAACTCTCACTTCACGAAAACCGTCGCCAGCTCTTGGACTACCAATAGATGGACACCCTCTTACCATATTCAGTTATCCGATTTATTCGATAGTTGTTCGATTTTTTGAAAAAGTTAATGACGAAATTTTATCAAAACAACCAGTAGTTGTATACGTGTTTTAATTTTTCCAAAAATGGAAATAGATTTACTGCTTTTCTCTTTGTCTTCATTTTTCGCATTGGTTTCAAAAGAGCGGTTTCAAAATATCTGAAAAGTTGCAAAAATTGCGCCATTTATAAAGTCAACCTTGAACGAAAGACTCATTGTACCACTTTTCATTTATTCTTGCTTTTTCTTATCGGTCTTGAAAGAGGTGAAAAAAAACTTGACAAACTGGAAAAAGGAAAGCCTGAATACGTTAAAAATTGCAAAATGGCACGGTTTTAAAAGAAAAAGTATGTATGTATATTTATTGCCTCAAATAATACAAGATTCTGTGGCAAGAGAAGGCCGCCACTATTACAAAAATCAATGAAATTAAGATGAATAACAAAATGAAAGAAAAGTTATAATATCGTATGTACAATAGTTTGTTAGGTCATACTGATTGAGTTCGAGCAGTGTACTATTCGAATAGAGAGAAAGCTCTAATTTTTAAACATGTACTTATAAAGTTGTATATCGAGCGAAGCATTCCAGGGTTTATATTTGAGAATAAGAAGTGAAGATTGTTCTCGGTTACCATACCAATGTTACGCAAGTAATGATTTCTAATTATAAGAAAAAGTCAAAAAAATTCATTTTACCCTTAAAATGTTTGAATATTCATAAAAAAGTTAAAATGTTGCTATGTTAATTTTAGACAATACTTATCTCCTTATTTTCTACGTACAAAATATATTTCAGTGGCAAACCAATCCTGAACTGTTGATTAAGTTTAAAGAATTGATTTTATTTTTACAAATACCAGTGCATGGGTGTCAGTATCTGGTAATTGTTGCTCAATTCCATTATGAAAACAGTTAGTGCATCAACAAAAAAAGGTTATGAATTTAGGTTTTATCTGTTTCGACTTGATTAACTTTGTTTAATAACTTTCTAAGGTTATAAGTTTCTAAAATGTGGTGAAAAAAATTATTAAACGTTGACAATCCCAATGAACCCATTTTCATCCAGTTATTCCTTAATAAGAAATTTAATATATTTTTTAGCTTCTATGCTTTAATGAAAGACATTTCTGGATAGTTGTTATATCAATTGTAGACATTTTGGAATAAATCTGAATATTTTATATAAAACGGCATTTTTAAAGAGAGGAAAAAAATTTAATTTTAGTTTTTGAATAAAGAAATACTAATTATTCATTATTCATTTAAAAAAACGAACGTTGTGATCGGATCTTAAATGTCATGTGAAAATCAATTTTTTCATAGGCACTGTCTTTGCCCCAGTGTGAAAGCGTACGGTGAAAACTGTAAAAGGCGTCAGGTTAGAAACAGTTCCTATCCTGATGCAAACGCGAACGCCCGCACGCATTCAGTTTTCCGTTCGAGCATGCATCAACCATTATTGCCGCATTGTGCCTTTGGATGTAGGTCGTTCCCACATAAGTTGGACAACTAGATAGTATGTGTCCTAGATGCTCGGGGTGTGCATGACACGCTCTACAGCTATCATCAGGAATTTTTTGGCTCTAACTGTGGCGACGGTAATGTAGAGTGGTAATGACACCGTCTTGACATGTCCAAATGAAACTATCCATGCCCGACTTCAATCCGGGTGATTTAAGGACAGAAAACGTTAGCTCATACGTCATCGACTGATTCTCCATTTTTCTGAGTACTTGAGATGGATAAGAATTGATGCATTTTGCTCACCCCTGATATTGAAGTCAAGGCCGAGTGTTTCAGTAGCCTCTTCCGCTGCTTTGTACAGAAACACCCCTTTGCCCTCTTCTTCCTATTTTCTGACCATTTTAAGAAGAGGGTCTTATCCATTTGCGACTATATGTGCTGTACCCAGAATAATCCTGTTGCGAAGACATTCAAGATTCAATGTTCCGCGACCACCTTGTTGGCGTGAGATGTCAAGTGGCGGAACAGAAGAATTAAGGTGCATGCTTTTGTTCATGTGCATAACCTTTCGGGACCCGATATCGAGGGATCTGAGCTCGTCCTTCGTCCATGGAGCCACTCCAAATGAATGGAATACTACTGGGGCGGCAAGCATGTTCGTCGCAGATACTGGTATCGTATAGCGCTTCTGTCGACGAGCCCAGGGTCTTCGAGGATGCCATTAAGTTTTCCTTTCTTCAAATAAACCTTGGCGCATTCTTTTAACCCGAACTCCATTCCAATCTATTGAGTGTACACTTTGACACTGTCTAAAGCTAGATGTAGTTTCTCTTGATTTTTAGCATAGATCTTAAGATCATCCGTGTAAAATACACGAGTGACCTTATGCTTTCGACTTCCAGGTTTGCCGCAGAGGTACCCTTCGGAATGGCGAAGTGCGAGAGATAGTGGAAATAATGTGAGGCAAAAGAGGAGAGGGCTCATGGTGTCGCCCTGAAACACACCTCTCTGAAAGGTGACACTGTTAGTGATCACACGATGTTTTCCAGATGAGATAGTAAATCTGGTTTTCCAAAGCGGCATTAATCTCTCTATGCACCTCACGATGTGTGGATGAACCTTTAAGCTTTCCAACAGACAGATGATAAGTCTATGGGAGGTTGAATCGAGAGCTCCCCGGTCATCAATCTAGGCAATCTAGGCAATCTAGAACAATCATATCATTTAGGATAGCTGTGAAGATCTTATGCAGTGTGTTCAGACAAGTTATTGGCCTGTAATTCTTAGGGTCAGCTAAGTGGCCCGTCTTCAGCAGGAGTACTGTGTGCCCTTCCACCAACCACTCCGGCCTGATGCTGGTGGGTTGAAGAAAACTTCTTCCACCAGAAGGTCTTGATACCATCTGGTCCCGGAGCGGATGAGTTCTTCATGCCTCGTAATACGTTTTTCACCTCCTCGGTAGTGATAGGTGGGCATTCCTCTTCAGGTGTTATGAGAGTACCGCACAGCTTCTTGAAGCTATTTATATTCTTTGAGATTTCTTTCAGTGGATGCTGGACTTTGTAGACTTCTCTCCAAAATGCCTCGACCTCCTCTGGTGTGGGCGGGTGGATGACAGTAACTGCAGGGTCTTGGAAGAGTCGAAATGGGCCACACAAAAAGTGTTGATTTTCTCTGACCCACCTCTCTCTCCGCTCTAGACTTCTCCTAGCGTTAGATAGTAATCGTATTCTGTCAACAATATGCTGCCTGGTGGGCAGTAGCTTTGACTTGTTGAGTGTGTGATGACGGATCCACAGTTCGCGCGCGAACTTTCGAACCTTGGCATTGAAAGTCCTGCCATGTGTTATGTTGTGAATCACACACTCAATGCGGGAGGCGTACTACTTTGCTCAGCCTATCTTTGTGCTGAGCTGATGCATTCGTCTTTTTGTCTTATGATTAACCGTTAGTTTTGTTTTATGGTTTGCATCTGCCAAAACTCTCGCTGCATTATATACACTACAATTGATAGTCCAGAGGTCGGATTCTTCGGAAAAA
Source organism: Andricus kollari (assembly GCA_932074435.1). NCBI lineage: Eukaryota > Metazoa > Arthropoda > Insecta > Hymenoptera > Cynipidae > Andricus > Andricus kollari. The sequence goes on along the minus strand of CAKNWW010237310.1, from coordinate 7,632 downwards.
TCTCCACGAAGTTCGTCATCCAGTTCAGCCAGATCTTTGGGCTTAAGAGAAACCTGAATGTTGATGTTTCTGCGGGCTCTGAAGCATCGCTCTTCCTCTATTGGATACCTGCTCGCGGTTGGTCTCAGTGTCGCCTCTCTTTATCTGTTGTCGGCTTATTCTGGCTGCGGTTAAGTAGGCGCTCCGCTTACATAACCCGTTTTCCGGAGTTCCTCGGCGAGAGCTATGGGTGTTCCTCGCACCACAGAGTATGTAGTTGCGCAGTGTAACCTTTTCCTTCAGGGCCATACTGGTATCACAGAACTCCAGCAGGTCGTCCCTGAGTTGATTCGTCCACTTGAAAGTAATGAGATTCTGCCGATCCATCGCATTGACTCCGTCTTGATTGGCTCCTCCAACTCTAGATTTGTCGGCATTGTTGTCCGACCCATTGTCGGGAGCTCTGCGCGTTCGATCGTTTAAAACCGCATTTACAACTTTTTGGTGTTTTGGTGGTGTCATTGTTGTCCCCACGAACAGCTAGGGAAAGGGTTCGTCCATCCTTGTAGAGCCCCGCATGCAAGGAAAAGGCTGCATGCTTTGAGGGGTCGTCCGGTATCCCAGAGTCGCCGTTTAAGAGACCTCACCCGGGTGGCATTCAGCTTTCGGCACGGTTGTCAAGCTTCCGCTTGGGGGTGATTCCTTCGGGACCATCCCTGGACAATTGTCCGCGACTGCTTATTAATTGTTGTAACCATATTCAGCAGAAACCCTTGGTACAGGGGCCCTCTATCCGCATCCCGAGGACGCGTTCGGTGGCTTTGTCATAGGCCACGCGTTTTTTGTTTTTTTATATAAAATTTTCTTGAGCTCCCGCAAGACGTTTAAAGTTCTAGGTTTGCTAAATATTTCTTTAGCTTTAAAAGAAAAAACACGTGGTTAATTTTTTGTTTTAAGAAAAAAGACTATAGGATGAGAGTTTGGAAATTTAATAAATTGGCTCAGATACGACACTTAAGTAATCTAAGTTTCATAAATTCATTGGGTCTTACCCCCTGAGATTTGCCTTCGAATGAAAAAAAATTTTCCCGCCTTCTTTATTTTCCGAGAAAAAATTTTTAGAACACGCTCAAGGCGATTGCAGATGAAAAATGTCTTCTTTTAATTTCCTCGCTTGAACTATGGGCTGTAGTAAAAAAATAAATATAATAAAGATATTTTATTTTTTTGCAAGGAACATTTTTTAATAACAGATGTTTTATCTCAAACCCTGCTTTCGAACAGTACACTAAACAATATTTTTCGTTCATAACACTTCTGCCCAAAAACCCTTCTTTTGGCCAATAGATCACTTAAATGTCAATAAAATGACATTTCCCACTTTTCTAGCTGAACTGCGTATTCCAGAGAAAAAATGAACGTGAAAAAAATATTTTAGTTTTTTATAAACGGCATTTTTTGTTTATAACACTTTTGCCTTAATCCTTCTTTTCGTCAATAGACCACGTAAATGTTAATGAATGACATTTCTCACCTTTCTAGCTCAACTGCGTGTTCCAGAGAAAAAATAAACATGAGAAAAATATTTACTTTTTTGTAAACGCCATTTTTTGTTAATAACACTTTCGCCTAAAACCATTCTTTCGAACAGTACATGACTTAAATATCAATCAAATGACGTTTCCTACATTTTAGCTAAAATGCGTGTTCTAGAGACAAAATTAATGTAAAAAAAGCATTTTACTTTTTCATAAACAACATTTTGTTCTTACAACACTTTCGCCTAAAACCCCTTTTTTGGCCAAATAGACCACTTAAATGTAAAAAGAGATATTGATATAATATTTTTTCAACGCAGCATTTTAATTGGGTATGTTAAAATATGTAGTATGTTGAATTGCTTTTTTTACATTTAATTTAATAAATAATTAAACAAAGATCCTATAAAAAGGTGTGTTTGTCCCAGAAGTTTAGTCCTGTTTTAAACCCAGAACGATAGTGGACTTGTTTGCATTTTTATATTTTCGTCTGTGCTCTTCTAGCAGTTGAAGTAAGAACTGTTTTTGGTCCTCTTTTTGGCTTAGCTCAGCTGTGTCATTGACAACTTTAAGTTGATTTACTCTCGTTTGAGACAGGTTGAAACTAGCATCATCTTTCCATGAACTCGGATCTTTCAACATAAAGTCTTGAGGTATTTTCAGGCACGTGAAGAATTTGCTGGTATTTGTCGTCACAAAATCAGGTAAAGTTTTTTTCATAATGGATCGTTTATTCACTTCAATCCGCCGAACAATTACTTCAGAACTTTTCTTTGAAAGAGCTGATACCATAAGTCTTTTTGTCTGAGTAGTCACTTCGAGATAAAAAAATGCGAGTGCATTTATATATTTATATATTTATTTATTATAATTTAGCAACTTTAACTTTTTAAAAATATTTTAAATTGTTAAAATAATTTTTAATAATGAAAAGGGTTACGCATGCAGAAAGAATAAGGTTTCTTTGCGATTAACAGGTATTTATTCATAAGAGCCTACTCCGAGCTATATTTACATATGATCTCTGTTTCTGATCTAACTTAGTATCTACTTTTCAAATAAAAAAATCCATGAAAGAATCCTAATTTTTATTTGTGATAATACACATCCCTAAAAATCTAAGTATTTGCTTTTTGCCGTTTTTAAAACACTAAATTTTCTTAAAAGAACTAAATGATAACTCAACACACTTAGAGCTAGCTACTTCTCTCTTTGTTTTTTCTCCTTTCTTACTTTCTCTCTTATTTAGGATTTCGAAAATGCACTTATATTCTATTAGTGGGCTCTCGGCCAAAACGTTTTATTTGATTATTTCTTATTTGCGCGATTGCTTCTAATTTTGGAAGAATATTCAAATAGGTGTCTGCAACGGCAAGACCCTTTTAAAAGATAAACTAAATGTGGTAACAATGGCCAATTATGCATATTCAATATAAACTAATTTCAATGTAAAGAGCTAAGATAATCAACCTATTGAGATTCTATTATAAAGTTTTATGGCTGAAATCTCAACCTAGCATAGAGTGGTTCCTGGGACTCTTCTCTTATTCTCGCTCGCTAAAATCAGGCCTGAGTCGAGTCGCTCTCGGACTACAGGTGCACGTCTACCTGCGTAAGGAACGGACAGGGTAGGTACGGAAAATAAAACACAGAGTTGCCGATCTGGATTTATCCAGATATTTGAGAGACTCTCTCTCTAGAAATTTTATTGTGGGCTTCTCGAAGCCTTTTCGAAGATACTTGTATTCAATGAGAGATTTCTGAGGTTTCGCCTTTAGACTTAGCCGCTTTCTTAACCAGGTACGGGAGTTTGAGTCCCGCCTGCTTATAAGAGGCTTAGAAGCTGATGGACTAGTCGTAAAATTGTGAAGTTAACTTACTTGACCAGGGTACACGACGGAACGTGCTCTGTTCTTCAGTTGAACTTCGTAATTTATTGTGATAATATCTCACTTTATGGAAAAGGCATTTTGTCAAATAAAATCCTTCAAATTTTAAATCTTTGTCACTTTTTTAGAGTCGGAGAATCTCCGTAGATTTTCTAAGTCGAAATAATATAAAAATGCCCATGTATTCGCTTTACGCGTTCAAGATATTCCCGTAGGAAAAGAAGGCTGAGGTAGCTAAATGGCACTCGCTATATTTCTCAGAAAAGAGGACTCTTATGAACTGGATAGGAAGATTTGCTTCCTTCCACTCCTAGAGCTTTTTCCTTTGAAGAGAAAGATTGTGGACCTAAGCACTCAGTATTTCCCGAAATACTTAGAGAGAGGTACAGGACAAGGATGAAGAGAGTAAATCTCCAGCTTCTCCTGAGGTGCTCCCTAACCTTGTTGCGTTTGCCACACAACACCCCCAACCATGATCAAAGAATACATGGTCTAGCCTTAAACTCTCCCAGTTTCGTCCCCACTCGCGCTCTACCACAGCCAGCCATTTGGTTACCATAACAACCGTTAGCGTCTCGGTCTTCACTCAAAAGATTTGAAATCATGAATTATGGCTATATTATAAATCATTTTCAATACCTGCGAAAATTCTCAATATTCAAATGACGTGGAAGAAGCGGACACTGCTGACGCTATTCGTTTGTGCAAGTGCAACGTGTTAAGATCAGCTTGGTGAAAATTGGAGTGGAGTTTGTATGAAAAATTCAAGTTTTAAATATTTGTTCAAACTTGTTCTAGTGTTATGAAGAACCCGGCTTACCATCATAGCCACGGACTAAGTCAAGTGACTGATGAGATGATGATATAATTAGTTAATTTAATACGATGTATGAACCCATTTGCGATGATGTTGTAGGTACAAAATTAGGAGCATGGTGTAGTTTTCAGTTCGTCTTTTACCACTGTTATGCTTACACAGCGGCCGTGAATGTTGGAGGTCACGACAGTCGCCTCTGGATGCTTTCTTAGAGCCACCATGTATCACTCTATAGGTTTTTAGTCGCTTGCTTCCTGATGGTCCAGAAAGTTTCTTACAATGCGACAGGTGTTAAATAAAACTGCCTTCTGAGCTGCTGCCAGTACCCTACTGACTCGTAAATCTTCAAGATGTTCAGTGCATCTTGCGTGCACATTGCCTGTAGCCGAAATCACAATAGGATGAATAGATGCATGTTTCACATTCCTCCATATTGTCTTTACTTCGTGCCTTAGCCCGCTATACTTGTGGATCTTGGTTGTATAGATTGCCTGCAAATTTCGGTTAAGTGGACAAGCAATGTCGATGATGTAGACTCTTCCACCTTTTTTTTCTCGCATGATGATTTCCGGCTGATTGGCTCTGATGTAATGATCCGTCTGTATAGTAACATCCCAATATAAGATGTAATCTTCATTTTCTAAAACGGGCATTGGAATGTATCTATAGAAAGGCATCCACTCTGTTAAGAGTCCTAGGTTTAGGGCAAGCTGTTGATGTGTAATTCCCGCCATATCATTATGCCTCTGCGTATATTCTCTTTGAGCCATTACGCGACAATCATCAATAATATGCTCGATGGATTCGTTGGTATCTCCACATAATCGGCACCGGTCAACCACGTCTTGATGTAGCACGTGTTTTCGATAATTTCTGGTGCTGACAACCCTGTCCTGTATTGCAATAATGAATCCTTCCGTGTCTGGATACAGGACGCCCATTCTCAGCCAATTATTAGATCCCTTACTATCCACTTCATGTTGATCTAACGCTTTGGGGTGCTCGCCGTAGATGGCTTTCTGTCTCCATTGCATTTCTAATTCCTCTATGGTTTCTGCCCTGGTACTCAAGGCCTCCTCTGAGGAAAAATTCAAGGGCGTGTAGTCAAGATCAGCTTTACAGATGGTGTTGTAAAGCGTAACATCTCGCTTGCTGTTAAAATAGTCTCGCAACTGTGTAACTTGTGATTCACATAGTTTCCTGACATCTACAATGCCCCCACCCCCTCTATGTCGTGGTAGAAATACCCTTTCAATCGCCGAATTACTGTGGTGCATTCGGTGCTTCGCGATTTTTACGCGGATGATTCTGTTTAATCGTTCAAGGTCGGTGTTCGACCATTTTATGAGCCCAAAGGAGTACGTGATGACAGGGATGGTATAGGTGTTGATTGCCCTGATCTTGTTTACCGAGTTAAGAGAACTCTTCAGAACCAATCTTAGTCTTGTAGTGAAGGCAGTCGTTAGGTTTTTCTTAACTATCATATGCTGAATATCCTTAGATTCGAGAATACCCAGGCATTTATATGACTCCCCCTCGGCCATTGCCTCGATGTCATTCTCGAAATTGTTCTCTAGCTCTGCGGTCCCTAATTCTCCTCTGGTTAAATGTACTGTTCTGCATTTATCTAGTCCGCACTCCATGTGGATATCATTGGAAATCTGCTTTGTGACAGCGATCACTTGCTGCAGTTTCTGGTCCGAACTTGCGTATATCTTCAGATCATCCATGTATAGATTATGGGTAAGTTGATGACCATCCTCGTTATCATGTACTCGGAACCCATGAGACATGCTATTTAGTATTCTGCTCAATGGGTTCAACGCTAAACAGAACCATAATGCACTGAAGGAATCTCCTTGGAATATACCCGTCGTAATGCGTATTGATCTAGTTATCCTTGATTGTCCATAATCAAAATACTTGATTCTTGTACCCCAAAGCATCATCGCACGACTTAGGAAGTCAATGATGCGTGGGCAAATTTTGTATATTTTTAAGACTTGAAGCAAATAGTCATGTGGTACGGAAGGAAATGCTTGCTTGTAGTCACTGTATGCCATGTGCAAGTTTCTTTGATGTTTACGAGCTTGCGTCATGGCAACAGCGTCTATGGTGACTAGATCTTTACTGCCTCGCCAGTTTTTACAACATCCTTTTTGTTCTACTGTAAGGATGTCATTCTCGTCGCAATGAGAATATATCCCAGCGTTGCTGTTCGGCTTTGATTCGCCAGTTCAAGTCAAGCAGTCTAAAACACTTTATAAGGAATGCTTATCTCGTTCCAATGCTCCGACTTTAACTCCAACGCTAAGCGTTTAAAGAAAGCACCCAGACAACAAAATCAACTCCCAGGGTTGCTGCTTGGCTCGGATTAGCCATTTTAAGGCAAGTAGTCTAAAACACCTTATAAGGAATACTTATCTCGTTCCAACGCTCCGACTTTAACTCCAACGTTAAGCATTTAAGAAAGCATCCAGACAACAAAATCAACTCCCAGCGTTGCTGTTTGGCTCGGATTAGCCATTTTAATTTAAGTAGTCTAAAACACCTTATAAGGAATACTTATCTCGTTCTTACGCTCCTACTTTAAATTCAACGCTAAGCGTTTAAGAAATCACCCAGACAACAAAATCAACTCCCAGCGTTTCTGTTTGGCGCTGATCAGCCAGTTTCAGTCCGCAATATTCTATTTTTAATATTCCTATCACAAAAGAGTTTATTTAAGGAATTTGATTAGAGGTAAAAATCATATTTTTGAAATGGCTTATTTTCCTGCTACACTGCAGTCTCGCTTTATCAGCCGTGTCGGGGGTACCCTCAATGGCCGCGATGATGAATTGGGACTCTCTACAACCGTTCTTCTTCTCCTTCTTGCTCGTGGCTTCTTATACTGCCGAGCCGTAAACATCGCAAGACCGCTGACCTTTCAAGCGCCTCTCTCTCGCCCCCAGGCACTACCTTTTCTGATCTATCGGGAACGGATAAAGCGGGCCTGCTGTGTATATGTTTTAGCTATTATTGAACAAAAAAGAAACTTCTTAATCCGTTAAGAATTACAGGCTGTGGACTATTGTAAACAGTGAATACCAGATCTGTCTCACTATCAACGATTTCATGCGATTCACGGTAAAAGCAAAATTGTCACCTGAAAGGTTCGCCTTATCATGACGAACGTGAAAGTTCTTGACTGGGAGGGTGGGCAGAGGAAGGTGAGATGTGGCGGGCCGGCAAAGGTGCCAAATTATATAGATAAGTGATGTCATTAACACGTGCGTGAAAATTTGTGTACATGTAGGACATGACGTTAGAAGTAGCCTAGGTAACAGTGTGTGCCGCAACATGTGGCCCGCACGACGTGCGAGCGTGATATGTCTGAGGGAGTATTCTCCCTCTCCCTCTCCCTCTC
>CAKNWW010237175.1:1186-12133 GCA_932074435.1 Andricus kollari | reverse complement strand
TCTTGACCTTCTCTCTTACCTCATTGTCCACTATTACATAATCAATTACCGTTCCCCTTTCTCCTCCTGAGCGTGTATATTCCCCTTCCTCATCTCTCTCTCTCTCTCTCTCATTTTGATATTTCTAATTTTTTCTTTAAACTGTTCTTTTCCTTCCATTGACCAATCCGCTTTTTCTGCTCTTTTTATCTTCGCTTTATTTTTATCCATATTGTTATTACTTTTTTCTCCCTCTAATGTCACTATTACGGGAAAATGATCAGAATCTATATAATCATCTACCTCTAGTTTCTTGACATTCTCTCTTACTTCATCGTCCACTATTACATAATCAATTACCGTTCCCCTTTCTCCTCCTGAGCGTGTATATTCCCCTCCCTCATCTCCCTCTATATTTTCGTTTAAGATAAACTATCCCAGCTTCTCCACGCTCTTTAACCATTTTCCCGCTCTCCTCCCCATTCCCTTCCTCCTCTATCTCCTGTTCACGCATTAAAATCTCACCCCATTATAAACCTAATCTCTTCTTTATTTTCTTCCCTAATTTCTTTCATCTATTCTGATTTCTCCTGCATATCACCGTTCACATAAACCCCCACTATCTTTCACTTCTATCCTCCCATATTTGCCTCTTCTACTATTATTCTTTTTTTTTTTTGCTCTTTCCTCTCTTTCTTATCTTGCGCTGTTATACATTCGTTCCTTACTCCCATCACCATTCCTCCCATTGCTCTGCCTTTTTTATCTTTCCTCTTTGCATTTTGAACTTCCCATTTGTAACCTCTTGGTAACCTTCCGCTCACTCTTTTCCATCCCTTTTCATCTAGCCACGTCTCCATCATTACTACTACATCCCATTGTGCAAATTTCTCTTACTATTTATTATTTTCCTATCTCCCGCTCCTTTCTTTCCTAGTTTCTCTGCACTACTAACTCTTCCCTTTCTTCGTCCCAATCCCACCATTGAAGATATAAGGCAGAAAATATACCTGAATACCTAATACTTTTTAAGTATTAAATTTAATTTCTTGGTCGTTCTTGTGTATTTAACGCAATAAACTTCAAACGTCCTCCACTGTGGGACGCGTGAACTCGACTACTCCTTACAATGGGGTTTAAAATTTCCCTGCTCAAGGAGAAGGTGAGTTCGGACCTGGCCATGTTGAGGAAGCCTAAAAACTCCCGTGGGTAGCGACGACCTGAAAGCCGCAGCGATGAGGACCCTTGATGGGTAGGAGTTTGTGGTTAGTAAGGTGGAAGTACCAGCGTGCATTCGACTAAGCAGTGAATATCGGGTGGTTCTCGACTCCCAAAACAGCTCCCTAAGACAAGACGTTAACTACCGTGTCGAAGGCTGAATGCTACCAGGGTATGGTGACTCAAACAGTGTCCTGGGATACCTGGCTCATACAGCCTTGCCCTTTAAAGCCACCTGAAATAGGCTATTTTATCTGAGGGCTTTCCGCAAGAGAAGCTCAACTCAGAACAAGCAATGGCTATTCTAAGGATATTCTCAAGCCTACCAAATTTATGGCATGGATATCTGGATCTTCCGAGGAAGCATCATCCATCCTCAAAAGGTTGTCAGTCCAGAACCCCACGTTAAAATTGGAGGAGTGGACTATCATGAATGCCAGGAAAGACGACAAGGTAACCCAGTTGGTCTTGAATGCGGACGCTTCAGTGGTCGAAAGCATAGAGAAAGTGAACTATAAACCCCATCTGGGATTGAGAATGATCCAGAATGAAATACTTTCAAAACCGAAAGAGCCCGCGCGGACAGTGGAAGAGCAGCTGCCCTCGAAACAACCGATGGATGACGCTGATTCTTAAATAAACAACGTAAAATCATTGGATTTAAAGTTTATTCAAATTAATCTTCACCACTGTAAATCTGCTTCGGCCATTTCAAGTAGATGTACTACAGTGTTTCTGTACTAAAGACCTTGTAGCGATTAAAATCGATTACCAAAGTGGAGAAAGACGTCAGCCCATTGGATGTGATGCAAATGCGCATCATACAATATGGAACATTGAGTACATTAACAACAGGGCTAAGTACCTTTTATATTCCCTTTTGACTACCGAGTTAACCATATGAAATCACGGAAATATACCAACCTTTGTGACAGCTAGATGTCATGAGGTTATTGACCTTGCCTTGTGCTCTAATATCCATTAGCAAAGCAATTAAGGACTGGCACGTATCGCCTGAGACATGCCTATCAGGTCGCAGACATATATGCTTTTCACTGACAGCTGACGAGTTTGATCCGATTATGGATAGGAACCAAACAGCGACTGACTGGGATAAATATAGAGAAGATCTTGGATATAGTGAATAGAGTAATATATAAATCTTATGGGGATAATTGACCTCTTCGTATTAGAAAGTCAGACAAGGATGCTCCTAGGTGGAATTATAGATTTCATGTCTTAAAAAAGGAACTAGAAGACTATTTATTAGAGCCAGGAAAACTGGAGAATGGGATGTGTATCCTGAAAAAAAAGTCAAGTTAAAAATATTGCTTCGAATTCAGGAGATTTTGGGTGGAATTCCGGGTTGGGGTACAATGCAAAACTATCGAATGCGATACTTCGCATTCAATGTCTAAATCTTGAATGCGAAAAAAAAATTAAAAATAAATAAATCCTGTTCAATGCGAGAGTTTGCATTGACTTGAATGCTATTGCAGACGATTAAATGAGAGAGAAGTTTGGAGCCAAATGAAAACTTTTTAATGCGAAAGTTCTTATCAATTTGATACCATTGAATGCGAATAAATGAGAAAAAGTTGAAATTAAAGTAAAAACTTTTTAATGCGAGAGTTCGCATTCAGCTGAGTGCTTTTGAGTGCGGATGAGTGAGAGGAAGTTCAGAGCGAAATGAAAACTTTTTAGTACGAGAGTTCGTATTTATTTAAATGCTATTGAGTGCAAATAAGTGAGAGGAAGTTCAGGTGAAAACTTTTTAATGTGAGAATTAGCATTCGTTTAAATTTGGCTATTTCATTGAACAATTCATGACTGAGAAAAATAAACATAAATCGTATTTTTTGAACTTATAAAAAAATATATTTCTGTGTTATCAAAAAGTTCATGATTTAGTTATATATAAAATGTATCAATTTCCGTTTATAGAATATCTAAACAATGCAAGAGAAAAGTTGAGTAGCTTATTGCGGAAGAACTGAATTTTGTATCGCAATCTGCCATCAAGCCTGGTTGTCAACTTCCAAATCCATGTCCTTGAACCTGGATAAATATCTTTGATAAACGAATAACTGCTTAAATACCATTGTAAATCAAAATACTGGTTGATAAGTGGGTGGAGGTATTCCTGGATATGCCTTCGAACAGGTTGCGACGAACTTTCTCGATAGGCGGGGACGGATGACCACCGACTTAAGACGCTCCGGGATTTGTTAGGGTTTTTGACGTTCATGAGCCTACTGAGGGCTTCCGTGAGACGGTGCAGACGCTTATGTAAGCGTCCGTATACTTGCGCCAGAATTCCTTGCTTGTGGGACGAGGGCTTGTTTCGAGATTGGACCTTCCGGGTTTTAAGAGATTTCTTCGTAGGAGACGCTCTCTGCCGCTTCCTTGAATCCGGTTTTCGGTGTGAGCCGGGTTTTTTTTATGCTGATTTAGGTGAGCGTTCTCCCATTCCTCTCCCAAGCGCTTCTTTACAGGCTTGCTTACGCGAAAGTCCTGGCGAGTCAGGGTTATTCGTAAGTCTTTAAAGCTCCGGGTTATAAAGCGCTGACCTGGAATCGCACGCCTGTTGTCGAGTCGGTCCTTCAAGGTAGCTCGACGATCCCTTTGAAGGAGATACAACTCCAAATTCCTGCAGTACCTCGTCCAGGGGGATTTCTAGGTAGCGGGCCGGGCTTGGAACCGACATTGTCGGACAAGAGGGCCTTTCAGTAGAAACCTTCTGGAGTGAATCCTGCTGGGATTGGTGATCTCCTTAAACGGCAAAGTCCCATTGTTCCGGGTTTTTCTGTCCATGAAAAGTCCCGGGTGATGTGTTCGAAATCCTTGTCCCTCCCGATTGGGGGGTCTTTTGGGTTTTCTTCCTCTTGCGCTTCGGCACAAAAGGTACGTATTTCTAGGGGTTGGCCAGTTGTTTTTCTTCAGCTCAGCGGCGCCGCCAGAACCACCGTTGATGCTGACTTTTCTTCTCCTTTTTTCACTCTTGTTCACTTGCCTAAAGTAAAATACGAACCGGCTTCAGCTATGATTCCGTATCAAACAAGAGGCAAAGTGAGCTTTAATGATTCGTTATTATTATGTGATTATTATTTATTGCTTATTACCTGGCTCGAGAATATCAGCTCAACTATTATTTATTATTTTTGTTTAATAACGTTAGTTTTAACTAGACCCTCCCGTGAGAGAGGGACCGGTGCGAAGTTAGAAGTAGTTACTATTTATTATTTTTGTTTAATAATATTCGTTTTAACTGGACCCTCCAGTGAGAGAGGGACCGGTGCGAAGTTAGAGTTAGTTATTATTTTTGATAATTGAAACAATAACCTACACTTTTTTGATAGGCGAGGATTGAAACTAAATTACACTCACGGTGATAAACGGAAAAGAAGTATGTCGGTCAATCGTCCAAGATACAGAACATTATCAAAAATGATAATGGTACCACCTCTACTAATTGGTTTCACAAATCAACATACTCTGGCCGCTTACTTTATTTTCTATCGAAACATCCATTCCAGCAAAAAATAGCTATTATAAGGAACTTAGTTAATTCAGCTATTCTACTCCTCGGACGTTAAAGACTCTTATATACAGAACTTGCTTCCTCCATCGTTGCGGAAGCTAATTCCTTAATCCTCCCTGAGGTATCGTTAGTCCCGGGTTACACATAGTTCACGTGTGTAGGAAAATTTGTTGAACTAGTTTTTTTTTACACGCAAGTCTTTATTTCTAGTGAAATTAATGTCTATTCACAAAACAAAAAATCAGATTACCCACTTCACTTTCAGAAGGTTAATTTTTATTTCTGCCAAGAGCCTACGCGAAGCGATAGGTACGTTATTTTATACGCAGTTAAAACTGCGACGTGGAGCGAGAACCTGTCTAGGATGTGGCAGGGACTGAACTCTAGCGTAGTTCGCAGGGTGAGAGGAGCGTACGCCTTCCCCTACTAACGGATCGGGTCGTACTAACTCTGCGAGCCAGCCGCAGTGGTACTAACAGACCGCGACATATTTAACTGTGCAGGCATCGCGTATAGAAGGAGTGACGAAGAGGACATCAGTTTTCTTCCTTACTCCACCATTGCGCGACGCCTGCGCAGTTGACGAAGTCACGGTCCGTTAGCACCACTGGCCAGCCGCCGCTGCTCGCTGAGCCGATGGTGCTTGCATGGTGGCCAGATTCCGCACTACATCAATCTGCACCTTCGCCACTGTCGGCGTCACGTCGCGTCGTCGGCACGCGGTAAATATTCAAATACCTATAGTGTCCATTGTGGCGAATGACGAAGACTATAATTAAGTATTAAAATATTTTAAGATGTCGGATAAAAACCACAAAAATATTTTTTAGCGGAAGTCACTTTGTTCGTCACGATTCAACAACAGTTCAGCTCGGGAGAGAACATTTGTTTTATCTTTAAATAGTGATTTCGATTTTACAGAAGGTTTCTCTTTCTCTATCTCGAAAAATTCCTATTTTGTTGGTTATTTATTACTTATGAAAATAAGGGAGAGAGAGAGACTCGTTCCCACTTCTGATAACAAAAAAAAACCTCCTGTAAGTTGAAAAACTGAAAATGTCAAAGCTATGTTTTTATAATATAAATAAACATAATTGTAAGACTGTAGTAATTGAGATTTTTTAAATTATGTATAAAACTTTATTACGCTATGCTCTCGATAAAAATACAGCTCTTTTTAAGCGAAGAATGTGGCCTTAAGTTGTTTTACCTGTTTTATTTTTTATTAATTTTTTAATTCCTAATAATATATATTTAACTCTTCCATAAAGTTTGAAACACTTGATAACTTGAAAACTAGAAAAAACTCATTATTCATATATTTCCTTAAATTTAAAACAAATCTTCAATGTATAAAATCGGATAAGTGCTATTATTTTTCGCACGAAAGTTCTCTACGCGCTCCGTTAGCTCAGATGGATAGGTGCTAGGACTTAGGTAGATAAAAGGAGCCAAACACATTCGATTACACCCCAAATACGCTCCATCGCACCACTAATTGCAAGCATTGCACTACTATGATAACGGATTTATCGGCGAAGCAAAGTGGGGGGAGGCGGTATGATTTTCTTCAAAAATCAACATTTTCAAAAGTTCTTTTCGCTAACTTTTTCAGTTTCAAATGCGCTCTATCGCTTCGAAAATTTTTTTTTTTGCTCCAATTGATTCACGAAGACACCGACTGTTGGGGGAGGGGGGCTATTGCAACGGTTGTATTAAAAGCCCCATTAAGCACTTATATTCACATTTAACTTGCAAAACATATTCATATTTAAATGCGCTTCGTTGCACCACCAGCAGTTTTCAAATCGAATAAAAAATAAGAAAGCTATTAAGTTCTAAACATCTGCAGCAAGTGAGAACCCGTGTTAACTGAAATTCTCCTTCTTAAAAATATCAAATGACAAATGAACAATTCGATTCGATCTGAAATGCGCTCTACTGTACCAGCAATTAAAATGTTCTTACTCTAACAGAAAACCGGATAATATATAAACACCCTGTGGGCGGGCTGGTGACACGCTTCATGTATGTCGAGTCCTAATTATTATTTTTAATGCCCTTTGGCACATTCCAAAGGACTTCAAATGCTCTCCGAGGCTCCACCAAAAAACTGAATTGCGCTAGATCGCAAGTACTTATAATCAGAGCATGCAAGGAGGTGGGGAGGGCTGATGACACGCGATACGTAACCCGAGTCCTAATTAATATGTTTTATTCCCTTTGGTTTATTGCAAAAGGCTTTAAATGCGCTCCAACGCTCCACCAAAAAATTCAATTGCGCTAGATCGCAAGGACTGTTAACGAGAGCGCGCAAGGAGGTGGGGGTGGGATGGATACACGCTATACGTATCTCGAGTCCTAATCAATATTTTTTAATTCCCTTTGGCTCATTGCGAAGGACTTCAAATGCGGTCGGACGCTCCACCAAAAAATTGCAATTGCGCTATATCGCAAGGACTGATAACGAGAGCGCGCAAGGAGGTGGGGGGAGAGCTGAATACACGCTATACGTATCTCAAGTCCTAATTTAGAATTCCTTAGTTACCTACGTAAGAAAATAATAATTTATAGATGCACATATCTTGTAAATAATATAAAATAGTTTTTTTGTGTTCAGGATATACGGCAGAAATTTTAAAATCTAGCTTTGGAAAGTAAGTGGTATATTTTGTATACATTCCAAAAGTATAATATTTCGGCAAACTTTCCCATAGTGTGGTAGTGTATTTTCATCATACTAATCAACCATCATACCCATTCAGTGCACACTAACCATTGCAGAGAGTTACCCTATTAGTGAAGGCAAACGGTATGGTGTTTGCAAGTTGATTGATTAAAAATTTGCGCCTATATTGTGGATGTAAAAAAAGATGTAGGCAAGTGATCCTCATAGTAAAATTCAAACTGTAGTTGCAAAAAAGTTACTTTTTTCAATAAAAGTTTAATCTTATTAAGTTTAAATTTAACTTTTAAACTAAAAATGTTACACCTTGAGGTGCTGAGTTAATTCTACTTATTAGTTGTTAAAGTAAAAAAGTTTTAAGAGTACTCATACGATATGGCCATAATGTCAACGTATGCTAATTTCGCATATAAAAATATGTCTCTGCTTGAAAGCATTGCAAGAGTGACGTAAGAATGCTATATTTTGTGTGCATGGAAGTATTTTTGTATAGAATTTATAACCCATTAGACATTTATAATAAAATATAATTTGAATAAAGGTTCTTATGTTTAAATAAGTAAGCAAATAGTTTGAACATTGACAAGGTTGCGAATATAATATGTATCTTCAGTTCACCAATTCGCGCTTAGACATACATTTGAACTTCAAACTTAAGTTTGAAACATAGAAAGTGGTAGGTTTTGGTACACTAAACAGAGGCCACGTGCTAAATTGCACAAAATGTACTATTCTTTAAAAAAAGGGGATGTTCGCCATTCAAATTATTGCCCATGACTACATTCTTGAAAATGTTGCAAAAGATATAACTTCGTACGTGGGCGTTAGATTTCGATTATATTTGGGAAAGTCATTTCATTTTCTAGTTATTCTCGCAACCTTGTAAATGTTCAAACTATTCCCTTACTTATTCAAACATAAGAACCTTTATGCAAATTATATTTTATTATAAAAGTTAAAATGGTTCAACTATTGATCTGCAACTAAACCCATCAACAGCTTCGAGAAAAATGTGATATGTCGAAATATTGAACATAGATTTATATGGAGTTGAATTTAATAATACTAAATATGAAACTTACATTTCATGTATAATTTCCATACAAAAATACTTCCATGCATTGAAAATATAGCATTCTCACGTCACTCTTGAAACGCTTTCAAGCAGAAAAATATTTTTATAGGCGAAATTACTATACGATGACATTATGGTCATATCGTATGAGTAATCTTAAAACTGTCTTACTTTACTACAGATAACATTTTTAGTTTAAACGTTAAATTTAAACTTAACAAGATAACACTTTTGCAACTACAGTTCGAATGTTACTATGAGGATCGCTTGCCTTAATCCTTTTTTACGTCCACAACATAGGCGCAAATGTTTAATCAATCAACTTGCAAACCCCTTACTGTTGACCTTCACTAATAGAAATATTATACTTTTCGAATGTATAAAAATTATACCACTTACCTTCACAAACTAGATTTTTTAATTTCAGCCGTATATCCTGAAGACAAATAAAACTATTTCATATTTTTTGCAAGATATGTGCATCTATAAATTATTAATTAGGACTCGAGATACGTCAAGCGTGTCATCAGTCCCCCACTTCCTTGCGCACTCTCGTTATCAGTACTTGCGATCTAGCGCAATTGAATTTTTGATGGAGCGATTGAGCGAATTTGAAGTCCTGTGAGACAACGTTCAGCATTATATGCACGTTGTGCCCTGATTTTTCAATATCAGTGACGCTAAAGTAATTAAAATAAGTAATCTGTCTTATGAGCCTGTTAGAATAACATCAACGCAATAGGCGATCGTTATTCGTAACGTAGGAGTTACTCTACCTTTCTTGTAAGCTAGCGATAAGTTCGTCGTCGCTAGCAACGCTAGAAGTGCCTAGTCCGATAGCTTCTCGGATGATTTTTTTCTTACCAACTAAGAGCCGTCCCTTACAGGTTCGTTGATACCTGGATGTTGACGCTAATAGAATCTTTCTTATTCCGTACGCACATGTTATACACAAACGGTTTACTTTTGTCGAGCACTGGCTTGACGGAGTGGGGTAAAATCGGAAATCGAGGTTCAAAATGTCAATGTTTTAAATTTTGTAAGCGAAAAGGAATAGTTTTTTCTTCTGACCTTGCTGAAATTATATTGCCAATGATTTTTTTTTAAAACAATTTGGCCATGAATTAATATTTGCTTACTTTATAAACAAATTATATAAATAAATTCATATAAGACGTTTTTAAGCGATAAGATATCTTTTTTTTCTGTTCTTGTTGAATTTATATGGCCAATGATGTTCTATAGAAAAATGTTGCCAAGCATCGCTAATCGTTTATTTTATAAACAAATTATACAAACAAATGTACATTGCTTATAAATTTTATAAATTCTATTTTTCGACAAGAGTTCATGTAAAAAACATTGCTAACATAATTTCAACAAGACTACAATAAAGAAAATTGTTTTCTGGTAATAAACGTCCATAAGGTGTATTTTTTGTATAATTTGTTTATAAATTTTACGAATTCCATTTTATCACAAAATTTTTTCAATGAACATCATTCACAATATAATTTTAACATGACTAGATGAAAGAACGATTCTTTCTGCCTATAAACGCCTAGAATGTTCATTTGTTTACCTAAATTGTTAAAAAAAAGAGTGAGGCATAACAAAATTTCATCTAGGCGATTCATTGTCAATATAGTTAAAAAAATAATAAAAGAAAAAAACGATTTCTTTCTGCCTATAAATATCCGCAATGTACGTTTGTTTATATAATTTGTTTATAAAATAAACGATTAGCGATACTTGGCAAAATTTTTCTATAGAACATCATTGACCATATAACGTCAACAAGATCAGAAGGAAAAACTATATCTTGTCGCTTAAAAACACCTTATATGTAAATTTATTTATATAATTTGTTTATAAAATAAGCAAATATTAATGCATGACCACATTTTTTCCGAAAACATCATTGGCAATATAATTTTAGCCAGTTCAAAAGAGAAAGTTATTTCTTTTCGCTTAAAAACGCACAAAATGTCAATTTGTTTATAAAACAAACAAATATTGATGGGTTGCTAAATTTTTTTTTGAGGAAATCATTTGCAATATAATTTCAACAAGGTCAGAAGAAAAAACGATTGATTTTTTCTTAAAAACGCCGAAAATGTGAATTCTTTTCTATAATTTGTTTATAAAAGAAATAAATATAGATTATTTACAACAATTTTTGCAGTAAACCATTATTGGCAATATAATTTCAAAAATTTTCGAAGAAAAAACGGTGTATTTCGCCTAAACTCGCCCAAAATGTGCATTTGTTTATGTATATTGTTTGTAAAATAAACAAATAACATTTAATTCATCATTCTAATGGACACATATCATCCTGACCATGAAAGAAAGCAGTTTCAGAGCAGAACTATATATATATATATAACATTATCGTTTGTCAATTAAAACTCAAAAAACAGCAGAAAGTATTAAAAAAATTATTAA
>CAKNWW010237174.1:2463-15323 GCA_932074435.1 Andricus kollari | reverse complement strand
TCTGATCTTGTACCTCGTTCTTTTATTGGCAATACTTGTCTGAAATCACCTCCTAAAATAACTATCTTACCGCCAAATATAACATTTGATATTGTGATATCTCTTAGTGTTCTGTCCATGATTTCCAATGCATACTTCGAAGCCATAGGTGCTTCATCCCAAATGAATACATCAATATCTTTAAGATACAGGCCTTCTTTAGTTTGAACCTTAATAGATGATGATGAATCACTGTACGAGGGTTGCCTTTTATATTTTGAGCCTTGGCAATACTAGTGTTTACAGGTGCCATCTGACGATTCCAATTGAAAGTTTGACCTTTTTAACCATAACCTTCTTCAGAGCGTTTTGTCACTTGAGCATAACCTATATTGTTTTCAGTGACTTGAAAATATTGTCTCAGCGAAAAAATGGAATTGAATCGTGAACATTTTCGTGCGATGATTTTTTACGATTTTCGACGTGGATTATCAAGACAAGAGTACAACGATCAACTCACTTCGACTTTTGGCGATGAAGCTCCATCCTTGGCCACTGTGAAACGCTGGTACAACGAATTTATTCGTGGCCGCAGTTCGCTCAGTGACGAAAGTCGTAAGGGTCGCCCAAAATCAGTCGTTGTCCCAGAAAAAATTGACGCTGTGCGTGAACTAATAATGCAAGATCGTCATGTGACTTATCGTGAGATTCAGGCATCCTTGGGCATCAGTGGGACCAGCGTGCAAGCAATTTTACATCAACATTTGGCTGTCAAAAAAATTTGTTGCCGTTGGATCCCACATAACTTGACAATCGCTCAAAAAAAGGCTCGTGTGGATTGGTCAAAACAAATGCTGAAAAAATTCGATCGCGGTGATTCAAAGCATGGCTATGACATCGTAACAGGTGACGAAACATGGATTTATGCTTATGAGCCTGAAACTAAACAGCAGTCGACTGTGTGGATCTTCCAAGATGAGCCAAATCCGACAAAAGTTGTTCGCGCACGAAGCATTTCGAAGCAAATGTTTGCCTATTTTTTTTTAAAAACCGGCCACGTAGGAACTGTGCCGTTGGAGCAATGTCGGACGGTCAATTCGGAATGGTATACAACCATTTGTTTACCGGAGATCTTTGAAAAAATGAGGGAAATCAGCCGCCGAAGACGAATCATCCTCCACCACGACAATGCGAGCTCTCACACATCCGATGCAACAAGCCCTGACTTAGCACCTAATGACTTTTTTTTATTCCCATACATACGAGCAATGTCAGACGGTCAACTTTTTTCGACGCCTGAAGAAGCGGTTGATGCGTTCAAAATGCATGTTTCCGAGGTGCCTCAATCGGAGTGGAAAAAATGTTTTGAAAATTGGTTCAAGCGCATGCAAAAGTGTGTTGAGTTTCAGGGAGAATACTTTGAAAAACAATAAAGCCATTTTCGATGATCAATTATTGTATTTTCATTATTAGGCTCAAAATATAAAAGGCAACCCTCGTATGGTGGAACTGGTAAGCCAAAAACTTTATGAACTGTTTTTCCCATTGGAAATAAAGTAGCAGCGATTCCTGTAAATGCCATATTACAAACTTTTTTTCCTTTGCTTTTTAATAAATGCCAAAGAGTAGTGTATACAAAAGTTTTGCCTGAGCTTCCATGTCCATCAATGTATACACATTTGCAGTATTTTCCACTATAATAATAATCTACTGCTTTTAATGCAGAATGAACAACATTCTTCTGCCTCAAATTTAGTTTATGATATTTTTCTTCTGCAATATTAATTTCTTCATTCAAATTTATATCGTTTGCCGTGTAAAGAACATTATCTTTTTTAAGGGGATTTGGTTGGTTGCCTTCTCATGTTTCTTTCCTCTTTTTTATTGTTGTCCAAAGAAAAAAAATTTTATTTTGTTTTCAGGAATTGCAATAGGAGCATTTTGTGGTGTCTGTCCAAATTTTATCGTAAGATTCTTGTTTTATTTTCAGGAATTTATACATTGACTTGAATGTTGGACGTTGAATGGGATTTTGAATTTGATTTTAATCTAATTTAAGATTCCTAAATTTCAATTATCTTCATCTTCTATATCCATTAACCCTGTAAACTAAGTTAACTGAAATCCTTCTTCAGATAGCAATTTTTTTATACTTCTATAAGCCTTGTTTTTTGCATCAATATTTGCATGATTTCTTCTATAACCTTGTGATATTTGTTCCTTGAATTCATCCCAAAGTTCATCTGCATGTATTGGTGGACAATGAATCAAAATTCTAATAAATAACCGGCGAAGTATGTTTGAGGCATCATCCACACAATACTTTCTTCAATTGCTCTTTTCCATTCAGTATCATCCTCAATGAGTCCCAACGCTAAACAAGCTGAAGTGAATGTTTCATGATTTACTCCATTTACTTTTTTCAATGATTCATATGATGTTGCACCTTTTACTGTTAGAAACAGTAATCTTAGATGAAATAATTCCAGTTGGCATGGATTAACCGAATACATTCTTCCCATTGTTTTTCTATACGCTTTCGTTTTTGCCATTGAAGTATCTTTATATTCCAAGTATAGTGCTCAGGTATTTCTGTATAATAATATTGATTCGTTTCAGGATCACGTGAATTTAAATCGAAATAATCCAATAATTTTGTATTTTGCCAAATTATACGAAAATTGATTATTAAGAACATCTCCTTCATGAATAAGAACATTCTGCTTATGAGGTAAATGTATAGGCAAACGATTAATGCTGTGACTTTTTTTGATAATGGTTTACTTAAAATCCTGCATACAGCTTCAACTGGACCTACATACCTATTCTCCTCATAATGATTTATTTCATCATGATTAATAGCAGTTTCTCCATTATTGTTTGTGATAATTATTGAAGCCGCATCATGTCCTTTGTAAATGTATTTATATAAATATTTAACGGACTTTATGCTTGAAACAACTTCAAAATTTATGTGACAATTGAATAATTGTGAAATATTTGGACAATATGGAACAACATAACGATTGTCAACATTATATCCATTTGGTCTTTCATACTTTTATCCTGTATTTGATCTGCGGTACTGTACATAACTATTATCTTCCATTGTTGTTTCTTCTTGTAAATTTTGTTGGAAAATGTTTTGAACATGTTCCATCAATCAAACACCAGTCTCCGCAGGGTCCATGAATATTATTTTGCATTATTATTCTATATAATGTTGTCTTTACATCTTCATCAGGAATTTTTGTTAAAATATAATGATCCACACGTTCGGGTGTTGATATTTTTTAATTGTCTTTCAATATAACCAGCAAATGAATGTGTGGTAACTGTTTGTATTAAGTGATTAACTTTCAAAGCAAATACTCTCGTTACAATGTCGGGTCTATCTGCAGCAGTTTGATTATGCAGTAAATTTTCCTATATTTCTTTCCATTGTGGATTAACTGTCATTGTTATAAATAAATCTGGTTTACCATGTTTACTTACAATGTCCATGGAATCTTGATATTGTTGCATCATATTGCGAGAGGATTCGATAAATGTTGATGGTAATACCATCATTTTTCCAACATGTGTATCATTTTCATTCGCTCTGTTATGCATGTGATCAACTAATCCCTTGTATGTTTCAATTCGTAATTGTTTTTGATTATATGCACAATATTGTAGTCTATCTTTTTCTACTTTCACATAATTATCTACCACCCATTGTTGAAATAATCTTCCACCATATAAGAATGGATTACATTCATCATCTCTTATCGCTATTTTATTTTGTAGAAAAGCTGCTCTTGAAATTGTATGATTTCTATTCCTTTGATGACTATCAAAGCGAATCATATTAGTAGTATAGCCTTGATTTCCATGAGGATGAAATAAGGGATATAGCCAAGGTTCACATTAGGATCTGAATTGATCACTAATTTCAATTCCTTAGTATATTTATTGAAAAAAGTAATATAAGATTTTGGTATTTCACCTTCTGAATTTGTAATAAAAATAGCAGCTACCTCATTAGTTCTTTAAAAATTATAGCTTTTTCGATCCATTTCTTTCTTTAAAGTAAATAGTAATTTTAATTCTGGAATTTCTTCATTGTTTTTTCTTGCTAATTCTGTTTCCACACTGTTAGAAATATGTTAAAAATTCAACTACTTTTCAACCACTTTTGTGGTTGAAATCTCGTTCATTCACGAAGTTGAAATAAAATTCATTCAAATGCAGTTGAAAATTCAATAAGACGTTTGCGCATACGCAAGGGGCCCTCATGCTTCCAGCCAGGTCAGACCCCAATGAGACAAAGTCCCACGAGGAGTTATTTCGTACGTTTGTGTCGTGAGATCCATGAAATTAATAAAGGACATATAATATTCAGGTAAAGAAGAAAACAAAAGGTACGTTGGATTAATATTATTATAATGGGAAAATTTCATTCAGACTATTGGTACTAACTGCTGTATGCTTTTTTAGGTTACGTTTACAAAAACGAGTGTTGAAAAGTTTGTCTGATTGGGCGCGCAACTCATTATGGTAATATAATTCCAACGGACCTTTTGTTTTTCTTTTTTAAAGCTGCTTATTTTCCTAAATATTATATGCACTTTGTTAATATCATGGATCACACGACACAAACGTACGAAATAACTCCCTGATTCCTTATCGGAATTACTTCGGTACAGTTAGTAAAATTCATAGCACAGTATTTTTCAGGAATATTCATGGGTTTTCTCTAAGATTTAAAACAAATTATAATTGCCTTGAAATTCACTAATTGTGCCGAATAAAATTTTTTTCTCGGTACTAAAATTTCAGTTACATGTGGTTGAAAATTCAACTGCATGGTTGAAATTTCAATCACACGTGTAGCTAATTTTTCATTAACAAGTAGTTGAAATTTCAACAACGGTAATTGTATAAAACTTCAACCACATGTGGTTGAAAATTCAACCAGATATTTCTAACAATGTATATTAATAACTTCTGACATCAGTTTATTAGATTTTGTGAAAGCATTATACGTTCTCATTATGGTTTCTATTGTTTGTAAAAAAAAAAAAAAAAAAAATTCATGTTGATTCACTCTATACTGAACTGATTTTTCAGGATCACAAATAAAAAGTTGTCGAAAACATGGATCATCATCTTTTTCAGGATATAAAGCATTATTTATTTGATAATAAAGCTGTCCCTGAATTTTAAAACAAAATGGTCCTCGCCTCCTACAATTAAAATTAACAACATTAGCATAGAATGATGCAAAAGAGAAGGAATTATTATGAAACCTTATATAATTCTTAAAATGATGTGATTTATTATGAGATCCATCTAACAATGTTTGTAATTCATTAGGATAAGGTATTGAGTCTAAGTTTACCCCACCATGACTACAGCAATCATTGAAAGAATGTTTGCAATTGTTAACTTTTTCATGTTGAAAATGTTTAGCCCTGCAATGTTTACATAAGATGTTCATTTTGCCAAGATAATCTTCTGAATAGTTAGAAATGTGAGATGCATTAACAGTATCACCAATTTTACGATTATTAGTGAAAGTATTTCCTTCTGACGATGAATTTGATGCTTCTTCTATATCTTGTATTATTAGACTAATTCGTTTATTATTTTTATTTTTGTTTATTATACTTATTTCTTTCTTAATTTTTTTCATTATGTCTTTTTCATTCATATCTACTGTACAAATATTCGTATTTCTTTTTTCATTTATTCTCTGACGTACACGAGTTTCAACATCGTTGTTGCACATTAATATTTGATTTATATATTTTTTGTTGAGAAAACTTTGTTTGTTCATGAATAAGATTATTCATTGTAATCCATTCAATTTTCCATGCTTCTTCTTTACATGTATTATACTGTTCTAATTTCTTTCTATCGCGATATTTTTGGTTTGTTTCTCTGACTGTTTTAATATATGATCATTATTTTTTTCATTTTTTTCATAATCCTTATTTTTTTCAATGTTTATTTTATGATATCGTTTTTGTTTATCAAATTTCAGTGCTTTAAAATCTGATGTCTTATCTATTTTAGTTAAACTATTTTCCGTAAAATCATTATTATGACTTATTTTCTAAATGAGAATAATAATTATGATCATGATAAATTGATTGAATATCTTTTTTCTTTCTCAAATTACGTGTATATGTATGATCATGATTTATACTACTTATAATATGCAATTGCTTTCTTTTTGTAAAGATTTTATTACTTTCATTGATTGTATATTTAGAATGTTCTGTGTAATTTGTAAATATTTCTTTTTTATTTGTTCGTATACTCTGTTTCATTTGATGTTCATATTCATTAACTTTAAACTTGTTACGCCTATCTATTAATATCCAATCATTTTCCATTTCACACTCTTTTACTCTTTTACTCTTTTGATAAAATAATGATTTATCTCCTTTTTCATACTATTAACACTTTCATTCACGTTAACTTTTTTTTTCATTTGACCGTCGTCGATTTTGAGATTAATTATCGTTATTTGAGAATTTAATGAGGCAGTTCGTATCAAACATTTTTAATAGGTGTGATCTCATTTGAACATTATTGTAAGAGTCTTCTTTTGGAAGAATATCAAAAGCCAAAGATGTTGCAAAAGCGATATCATAAACTCCACAATCATAAATATTTGTCTACCTTTGTACAGTTTCTAAAACTATATGAGGCTGAAAAGGAAATAATGTGTCAATGAACGATTTAGCGTTTTCTGGTACATAATTGTTATTTAAACTGTCATATACGTGCAAAACCTTTGAATCCTAGTATACACAAAAGCAGTGACCTATTGTTTCGTTTCCCGTAAATAAAATTTGAATGTGCTTTTGAATTCAATGGTGACCTTCATTTTGACCTTGAAGTTGACCTTCATGACTTTTTGAAGGTCAACTATGTTTTTTTAAAAATAGAAACCCCCTTTTTTAACACCTGCAATCGATAGAGCGGAAAATTCTACGTTCAGATACGTACCCAAGTCATAGGTCAATTGTAACGTTCAAGGTCAATTAAAGTTTATTTGAAATAAACAAAGTATTCCAAGAAGTCAGTGCAATTCCTGAAGTATTTTTCAACGGGGAATTCAATGGTGACCTTCATTTTGACCTTAAAGTTGACCTTCATGGCCTTTTGAAGGTCAAATTTGTTTTGTTTTTTAAATGGAAACCCTTTTTTTCACATCTGCAAGCGATAGAGTGAAAAATACTACGTTCAAGTACGGACCCAAGTCATAGGTCAATTGTAACGTTCCAGATCAGTTAAAGGTTATTTTAAATTAACAAAGTTTTCCAAGAGGTCAGTGTAATTCCTGAAGTAAATTTCAACGAGAAATTCATGGGTGAGCTCTGTATTGATCTTGGTGATGATCCTCAAGGTTTTTTCAAGGTTTTTTCCTTGCCTCTTAATTTTCGGGGTGCTTGATTAGCGTGAGTTCCCTTGCCTCTCACGCTTCAGTGAAGATGTTCGAACTGAAAACCTTGAGATTTTTGAGAAAAAGCTATGCGATTGTAAAAATGAGTTACAGCATTACGAATCATCTCCCTATCAATCAAAGTAGCCTCTTGCCGAATCCGATTCTGCAATTCGTCTAAGCTTTGGGGTTGCGTTGAGTATATTTTGCTCTTTCAATAACGCCAAAGAAAATAGTCGAGAGGCGTCAGATCAGGAGATCTAGCAGGCCACTTTATTTTACCCCTTCTTCCCATCCACCTATGAGGGAACTGAGTATCCCATTATGCTCGAACGACCCTACCGTAATGAGCCGCTGCTCCGTCCTGCTTGAACCAAATATTTTGAAAATTATCGCCTGCAATCTCCCTTATTCTTGGTACAATTTGGTTTCTGAGTAGCTCTTCACATGCACGGGCATTGAGATTACCATCGATGAAGAAAGGGCCTATCAACGTATCATTCAAGATACCGGCCCAAACATTAATTTTTTGTGGATATTGTGTGTGACTTTCCAACATCCAATCAAGATTTGTGTTGGACCAATATCTAGAATTTTGCCTGTGAACACCACCTTTTAAAGTGAAAGTAGCTTCATCTGAAAATACTGTATTGTACAAGAAAAAAAGATCTCTATCAATTCTGTCCATCATAATTTCACAAAATTCAACCCGACGATCAGGATCGTCTTCATTGAGCTCTTGTACCAGATGAACTTTGTAAGGATGGAAATTAATGCTTTTTAAAATATTTCGCACTGTCTCAGGAGCAACGTCACGCTCATCACTAGCTCGACGTAAGCTAAGGTGTGGGTTTTCAACAAATATTTGGGCCACGTCCATCTGCATCTCCTCAGATCCTGCAGATTTTGTCCGACCAGTTATCTGAAGGTCCTTGATACATCCATGATTCATAAAGCGCCTTACAGTTCTTTCAATTGTTGATTTTGAGACAGGATTTAATCCTTCTCTATTACCAAAAGTGCGATTAAAAAGCAAACGAACTTGATCATAAGATCGAATTCGATCTCCCCAACCACGCATCATTAATGCAGGTACCCTCTCTCGTTCCGAAAGTTTAGCTTGCGCCATAATAATCTTTTAGCGAAAGATAGTAAGTATGTACGTGGTATTGACTTAGGTATCGAAAAACGGTACAGGACTTTTCGATATAACTCTTTGGGGAGGAACAGAACTCTCACCAGAACTCCTGGAACTTTTAATGAAAAATTTCCTATGTGATTTTACAATATTGAAAACGCTGTAGCCAAGATCAATACAGACCTCACCAATGAATTTCTCGTTGAAATTTACTTCAGGAATTACACTGACATCTTGGAAAACGTTGTTAATTTCAAATAACCTTTAACTGACCTGGACCGTTACAATTGACCTATAATTTGGGTAGGTATCTGAACGGAGAATTTTCCGCTCTATCGATTGCAGATGTAAAAAAATGGGTTTTCATTTAAAAAACAAAGTTGACCTTCAAAAAGCCATGAAGGTCTACTTCAAGGTCAAAATGAAGGTCAGCATTGAAATCCCCGTTAAAAAATACTTCAGGAATTGCACTGACTTCTTGGAATACTTTGTTTATTTCAAATAACCTCTAATTTACCTTGAACGTTACAATTGACCTATGACTTGGGTACGTACATAAACGTACAAATTTTCGCTCTATCGATTGCAGATATAAAAAAGGAGGTTTCTGTTTAAAAAAAAAACAAAGTTGACCTTCAAAAAGCCATGAAGGTCAACTTTAAAGTCAAAATGATGGTCACCATTGAATTCCCCGTTGAAATTTACTTCAGAAATGACCTTCACTTTTTTGAAAAATATTTTGCCTGAGGAAATATCCAACCGTCCCGGGACTTTTTAGACACCCTGTATAATGTGCTTCTCATTTGGCAACCCGAATGTATATTCAATAACTTTGCAAATATGTCAATGTGCCTATCATCCAATTGACCATTTGTTCCCTCATTGATTATTATAATTCTTTACGCATCATTTAATATAATGCGATTATCGTGATGAAGTGAATCGTAAACTTCGATGTGTGCTTCATTGTTAGATTTTTTGTTATTTTTACCATTATTCGTTTTTTAATTTCATTGATATTATTTATTTATTTTTTTTCACTATTTGTCGCTATTAATTTTTCTTCAACTTCTACATTTTGGCAAATTTCAATGTTTTCAATTGCTTGTGACATTTTTATATTATTTCAATTTCACACAATATATGACCTCAATCCAATCAGATTAAAATTTTGTATAAAGTAATCGTTATTGTTCAAATTGATAAATTCAACCAAATAAAAATCATAATTACCAATTGTTCTGTCCAATTCACTGCACACAATACGTATTCAATTTAAAATAATAAAAACACAATTACGTCCATTATAATAGTACTAATAATTACAAATCAATCATTATGTCCAATTTATTTCAACCAATAATTCCAAAGCAATTATTATGTCCAATTTATTTCAACCAATAATTACAAAGCAATAATTATGTCTAATTTACTTCAACCAATAATTCCAAAGCAATAATTATGTCCAATTTACTTCAACCAATAATTAAAAAACAATAATATTGTCCAATTAACTTCAGCTAAATACAATCAATTTCAAAAAACCAAACACTTTTTTTTCAAATAATGAATCATTAAAGTATCAATAATTCCAAAGCATTATTAAGAAATTAATATACAATCAATAAAAGCCAAAAATAAAAGTTACATATTTCTTCAGATTAATAAATACAATAATTACTGTAATAATTGTAGAATTAAATTTTTTTATTTAAAGTAAATAATGTTACAATAAAATATAACGACGTTGATAATACGCAATATGTAGATGTTATGTTAATCCTATATTTTTTCTGAACAAAATATTCCTAAAAATTATTTCCCCTAATTATCATATTTTTATTCAAGTATGTTTCATCCCACTGTTTTTTTAAAATTGAAGTTCAAAATTCTTCTTTAAAATGATCCCTTTCAAGCTGTTACTAATTTATTTGATGTTATTGTTTCTCCTTGGATTAACCTTCGGGTTTCATTGACCATAGCTTGGTCTCCGCCCGGTGCTGCCTTTTCGTAGCGTGGGAACTCAGGTAGTAGCATGAGGATGCTTTTGTTGAGCAGACTTGGACCTTTTTGCTGCTCTGCTCAGTTGCTATCAATGTGTAGGCTGGTGTGGCCAATTTTGGGTGGCTGCAACGATAAGCAATCAATTGTGCGTCTTAGAGAGAGCTGAAGTGTTCGGGTCCGTGAGTTAAAGTCAGTGGCTCTTTAAGTCCTAATTAACTGTTCAGTGATTTCCCGACTCGATCGTTTTCTAGTGTTGCGGGAAGTGACGAGTCGGATGACGTATCACCTCCGGTCGCGTCGGGATCGATCGTTCAGTGAACGATCGTGGTCGTAGCTTCCGGAGGCTACATCTGTGCAAATTTCCCCAAACAACCCAAACATTTTTTTGGACACCAAGGGAGTGCTTCATTGGATGTACTCGGAGATTCGTATCCCGGAGTCAATCGATAAAAGGCATTTAGCGGTTAATGATAACGATGGTAAATAGTCTTTTTCCTTTTCGTCGACTTTGACATGGCTGAACATGATTCCCTCACTACCCCACGCCAGTCCGTCATTAATTCATAACATTTTTTGGTCTTTCGAGCCGGATAGTGGGTTGGCGAGGGGAGCATGAACTTGAAGTAATTTTTTTTTTGTAATTTCAATGTTCCAGTCGATTATTTGACGTTTTGAAGAACGCAATGCTATTAATGTATTTCGAAAGAGTTTTTAATAGGAAAAATATCCTGCGTGTATGGAATGACATTTTTTTTGTGAAAAAAGGAACGCCTTTCAACATTGAATTTAAAAAATAGACTGAGCTTACAATAAATTATGTTAGTAAAATATCGCAAGAATTATACAGAATGAAAGTTCACGTATAGGCTCATTGTTTATCTCATTTTTGTCAGATTTTCAACACTGTCAGAACTTTGTTAATTCTTCGTAGAGATGTATCCAATCACTTTAAATGTCATTATAATTACATGTTGCACACTTTGGTACACTTTAAAGTTCAGCCTTGAAGCTTTAAATTTAAGTATGCAATTTGAACTATTCTCAGGACGTTGATTGTTTGGATTGAAATGTCTACCAAATTTGACATTTTGTGTTTTAATACTGTACATTTGAAGTTTAATTTTAAAGGTAATAACTTTAAAAAATATAATATTTAATCGTTAAATTATTCGTATATTGTGAATTTAAAACTATACCGGTTTGGATTCTTATTTTCTGAATATTTAATTTTTGTGGGCTGTTAAGGTTTCGAAATTTCTAGAAATTCGTAGAAATATTTTAATCTTTTGAAAATCGATGATAATACAGGAACGTTTTAGCAAGAGAAATTGAAGCTAAAAGGAAAGAACGTGTTGAACAGATACGTAGTTTATTGAGATATTTCTGAGAAATTTATTATTCAAATAATTCGATAGTTAATTTTCGTGGACATCGATTTTGTTTATTTTTTGTTTGTTTGATGATGGATTGTTCTCTACATTGCGAACGCCTCGAGACGGTCTCTCGGACACGGCAAACATTCTCACTGACTGTGTGATTGTTCTCAACATTGCAAACGCCTCGAGACAGGCTCTCAGACACGAAAAACACTCTCACTGACTGTGTGATTGATCTCAACATTGCAAACGCCTCGAGACAGGCTCTTAGACACGACAAACATTCTCACTGACTGTGTCATTGTTCTCAAAATTGTAAACGCCTCGAGACAGGCTCTAAGATACGACAAACATTCTCACTGACTGTGCGATTGTTCTCAACATTGCAAACGCCTCGAGACAGGCTCTCAGGCACGAAAACCTTCCTCACTGACTGTGTGATTGATCTCAACATTGCAAACGTGTCGAGACGGGCTCTCAGGCATGACAAACAGAACTCACTTATTATGACTAGTTGATTACTATGATAATACCCTCTCACGTAAAATGCCCTAAGGTACTTGCAAACATGAATTTCATATGAATAAATTCTGACAAGACAGATCGACAGATTGAGTAGCATGCATCCGGCTTGACACAGCCGGGTGCCATGTGATTGCGCCGACCAAGGCCATGACTGTGACGAGAGAGTAGCATGCATCCGACTTGACACAGCCGGATGTCATGTGAGAGCGCCGATCAAGGCTATGACTGTGACGAGAGAGTAGCATGCATCCGACTTGACACAGCCGGATGCCATGTGAGAGCGCCGGTCAAGGCCATGACTGTGACGAGAGAGTAGCATGCATCGGACTTGACACAGCCGGATTCCACGTGAGAGCGCCGATCAAGGCCATGACTGTGACAAGAGAGAAGCATGCAGCCA
>CAKNWW010237131.1:202-13624 GCA_932074435.1 Andricus kollari | reverse complement strand
AAAGAACATTTTTCATTCAAACAGTAAAATATTCTGTTGAGCTACAAAAAGAAAGGCGACCAAAATATTTCTTTGATTCAAAGAAAAATTTGTTTGACTGAGAGCCAATACATATTTTTCTTTGATTCAAAGAAATTTTCTTTAAGTAAAAGAAACTTTTTTCTGAGTGTATATATGTTATGCTGGGGTATAAAGCTTCTTCTGTGATCATCTCGATGATCATCTCCCACCAAAAGGGAACCTCCCCAGCTAACAGGCCAAAATTATTGAATTAAAAAAAGTTTATTTTGCAATTTGCGATTTGAAAAAAAGATATTTGGAATCTACAATTTGTTTAAAATTCCACGTATATATAATTGGTCTGAAAATGTTTTAAATTTGTCAGGAAATAATAAATTGAGGCACTGAAAATGACATCTAGATAAAGCCTAAGAATGAAATTTTACAGGAGAAACAAAAAGCGTTTTCTGTGATAAGATTCAAAGCAGAAAAGTACTGAGAAAATTATGAAAGCAAGTGGTCATTATGAGCTATACTTTCGAAAATTTAAAATATATTTTTACATTCTCATTCATGAGAGTGTTTTGCGTTTCGGCACTCACAGTGTCCAAAAATCATAAAAAATGTTCGGTGTCTCTCTGCAGTATGTCTGTATACCTGTATGTATGCATGTCTGCGTGTGGTTACCTCCTGAACGTTGTGGCCACGCAAACTTTTGAAGGATTTGCCCAATGAAGTCAGGCTTTGATACACTTTTTAGGGTCCCAAAATGAAGATCAAGTTCGTTAACCAGATATTTCCGACCAAAATTAAAAAAATTAAAAGCATTTTCAAAATTTGAAACAAAGCTTTTTAAGGGGTCATTCTACTATCTCACTTTTGACAAATGGATTTTTTTGTTGTTACATTTTTCGACAGGTTATATATTTAGAAACATCATATCAAAATTTCACACAGAAATTTGGAGCCTTTCTATACTTTTGAGAGCTTGGAGCAAAAGCGCGTAGAGAGCTGAGCGCTTGAGTAGAGCATCCGAACGCGGCTGCTTATCTTTCAGCGGTGGCAATTTTTTACGATACATATCCGGAATCATTGCTGTTCATTTTTAAATGTGTATATGTAAATGAAATATTGCACTTCTAAAAATTTATACGGAGCAGTTGACCTAAACCGAACTTTAAACGAGCGGAATCAAATCCTATAGTTGAATGTCTCTGTTTAGTAAATTCAAAAAAAAATTATATTTTTTTATTAACATTATATTGAGAAACATACCTAATTCTTATATTGCGTTCAATTTTGTCTACAACGTTTTATTTTTTAAAGACAACCGTCTGTTAACCTATTTATCGAGCGCAAAGCGCGGGTGCCACAATGCAGATGTAATCGTCAAAGCCGCAGGTGCTTTGAGAACCGTCTTCAAAAACAAATTGAAGATAAAAAACAATTTGATTCCCAATTCATGACTGTAATCCACCAGGGGTTTAAGAAACAGTTTTCGATTTTAGTTACAATATTTACGATATTTGAGAAAATTCAGTCGAAATGGGAGCATTAAGCGTACGCACGCGCCATTTCAAGTTAATTAATTTCAATAAAAGGTCAACTATAGTTGCCCTTACCCTATGGGGAAAGAGCACCAGTTCTTGGCACCCTCCCAATTTTTGGCACCCTTCTCTGATTTCATAGATAATACAACTTTTAGCATGTTTTGCTCCAATTCATTTAATTCTACTATTTTTTTTAGATGCGCGCATGTTAATTATTCAGTACAATGAAGTATGTATCCAAAATAAAATACATTTTCTTCGTCCCCTAGCCGAAAGTACGTCTTCCCGGCCGCACTTCTGTCCGCGGGAACAGTGGCTTTTGCCACGAATTGAGACGCACTAGTTGAATTGAGACAGCGCGAATTGAATGCGTAGTGAATTCTTATGAATGCGTGGTCAAGGTCAATTCGAAAAAAATTAATAAAAAGTGCATGCATCAAAACCTGAACCAGCGATCCCGCGTGTATTAGTCCACAGTGTTCCCACTGAGCTACGGGACAATTCACTAAACATTTACAATAAATTCTACATGCCCCGCAAGTCGGTGTTCCTGTTACTGATTAAATTGTATAAATCAAGGCTTGCTGAAATTCGCCGTGACGAGTTAGGGCGAATTCTAGTGTGTATTTGACTCTCACGAATTCTGACGCGTTGACCAATGTTGAAGCGGTTGCGTGCTGACGCATTGAAGTGAATTCGCTGACTTCAAACTTTTGCACCCTATTTGTACGTATAGAAATATTCAAAATTGAAACACCGTCTTCTTGAATTGACACAATAGTCCAATACGTTATTGTCGCAAACCGTGACTTGGGGGGCGTCTTAATCTTTTAAATTCAATCCGTATCAATATTTCCGCTTTTGGTCGGGTAGCAACCATAATCCAACGGATCATGGTAGCAACGCTCAGTACCATGATCCAACTGGATCATGCTCAGTCCATGCGGCGCTCGTGTTATGACATAAACTGGCGTAAAATGTTTGTAATGATATATGTTACTATTATTACATTAATAAAATTTAACTTAAGGCCATGTAACGAGTGGGTCACGTGACCAAGCTAGTCCTCAATTTTTCATTGTAAACTTACGTCCAAAATAAATAAGATATCGCGCTCAAAGTTTGGGAAATGAAAGAGGAGACACTAAAGTTTACGGCTCTACTCTTTTTCGGTGGAAATTTTGATTTTTTAAAATTTATTATCGATACTTTCCATTGTAATCTTACGTCCACACGGAATGAGATATCGTTTTGAAATTTTAGCACTGTAATTAGAAGGCTCGAAGGAAGGCGGCTTAGGTCCAAAATATTGATAATTGTGAAAAAAAAATTTAATTACTAATTGGAAAAATTTGCTCTCCCAGAGCAGCACTATCGCAGCAAGCAGACAACTTCGTACTTCCTCGGGTCGGTGGGTAAAACAGATTGTATGATTATTATTTCGTGTATTTTTCCCAACTTATATTCAAACGAAATAATATATCGGCCTGAAAACTTAGAAAATGAAAGTGGAGGCAATAAAGTTCACGACTCTGCTCTTCTTTGGTGGTTAGATTTGAATTTTATAACCTCAAAAATATTACGAAACTATAAGTTTCATGGATTGCATGCAAATACATATTGCATGTTTGGATTTTTTAATTTTGAGGTTATATTCGAATTCTGTAACCTGAAAAGCTTTGTGAAACTGAGTTTCATTCAAATCGCAACATTTTTAAGAAATTATGGTATCTGTCATTTTTTCCATTACTTCGATTGATATTATCAAACCTGTATCTTGTGATAATTTTGAAATGAAATCCATCACATCTGGCGCCACCTGCAGCCTACAAAAAAAAAGTTATCAACAACGAACTTCTTCTTTACCGACAGAGAAAGATAGAAGTCAAACATCTGCCGTGAAGCCCAAATGCATCGGTCAATATTTATGATTTTCATATATAAACTTTTTTCTTCTCCCAACTCTGTGCCTTGGCACAAACGGTCCTTTAATATTTATTAATATTTTCCGAAAATATTTCCGCGTTATTTTAACTTTTATTTTTAAATATGGGTGAAAAATACTGATCTGAGGACTGACTTGATCAGCTGTTATACTCGTTACATGGCCTTAAGGGTGTAAATTTTGAACAATTTTTCACTTTTAACTATATTTTTTATTATATTTTATTCCACTTTTCATTACTTTTTGCACTAGAGTTTCTTGTTGAATATGTTTAATTACTTTTTATATGTGTTTTTGATACCCGCACTGACTAGCAAAACCTCGGCTCCACCGCAGCGTTGTAAAAGTAAAAGCCCGGCGGGCGATCGAATCCCATGCATCCGCTCAGCTGACCGAGAGCAGCAGCGAAAAGCAAAATACATCGCGCGGTGCTACGCGAGATGGCCGGTAGGGCGGGCTGATGCAGGCCATAAAAGAAAAAGCATAAATATAGATATAGCCGAGCACGACCTAGCAGCCGAGAACGCATTTTATTAATTAACATTAATTATTAAACGTACTTTCGGCTGGGAATGAAGAAAAATAGTGTACCATTACTTCGGTTTTTAGCATGCCAAGAATTGGTGCTCTTACCCTAGTTCCAGTACAGCGGCACTAATCAGAATTGGCGTCCCACGTGTCTCAATTCTCCCTTAAGGATCTCTAGATTATAGAGGGTCTAGAGACAGTGTGGCAAGCAACCTAGCCGGATGTCACCATTTTAAGCAGTGGTTGTCCCCGAACTAGGTGAACTAGGTGTGGGCATTCTCAAATGCACCCACCTAGGTGGGGCAAAACTGAAACGTCCCGAATCCGTTCTAGTTGTCTTTTCATACAGAAAACACGTTTTGGGGTAAATGACAATTTCTTTTTGTGATAAAAAACTAGTATTTTTGTTGAGGCACATGCTAAAGCACACAATCCTGGTCAAAGTCAAGGATAAAAAAACAGTTATCATATACTAGATAACTAATGTTGAAAAGTCATGAAGGCGATATAATTACTATTATTATTGTTATTGCTATGTCAATATTCGCTCAATATTTGTAATAAATATTAGGTACATAACTATTTATCAGTTTTTTTATTTAGATTTTTTAAGATAACATTTCTTAAACAGATATCCAATGTAATAATAATAAAATTATTCCAAAATTACCAGAGAATATGGCGGGCCAAAATTGTAAAAGGAACCCGATTTGACTGAAATTTGCTACCAGAGTGTTTTTCGGGTGGCTGATTTCAAATCCAGGGTCAAAATTCAAAAAATGGCGGATCCAGTATGGCGGACAAACATTCTAAAAGGAAAGCGATTTGACTAAAGAATGCTACTTGGGGTTTTTTTTTGGGTAGCTGATTTTAAATCCAGGGTCAGAATTAAGAAAATTAAAAATGGCGAATCCAATATGGCGGACCACAATTATAGAACAAAATTTATTTGACTTAAAATAGCCTATCGGTAGGTTTTCAGGTGGCTGATTTGAAATCCAAAGTCAAAATTCCAGAATTTAAAAAAAGCCATATTGGATCCGCCATTTTTAATTTTTTTATTTTGACCCTGGACTTAAAATGAGCGACCCGAAAAACCACCTTATAGCAAATTTTAGTCAAATCGGTTTCCTTTTACAATGTTGGTCTGCCATATTCGATCCGCCATTTTTAATTTTTTAATTCTGACCCTGGATTTGAAACCAGCTATCCCAAAAAACCCCGAGTAGCATTCTTTACTCAAATCCGTTTCCTTTTACAATGTTCGTCCGCCATATTGGATCCGTCATTTTGAATTTTGACCATGGATTTGAAATCAGCGACCCGAAAAACACCCTTGTAGCAAATTTTAGTCAAATTGGGTTCCTTTTACAATTTTGGTGCGCCATATTGGATCCGCCATTTTGAATTTTTAAATTTTGACCTTGGATTTGTAATCAGCGACCTGAAAAGCCAACTTTTAGCAAATTGTAGTCAAATCAGTTTCCTTTTACAATTTTAGTCTGCCATATTGACTCCGCCATTTCGGATTTTATCTTACAACGATTTTCATATCTGATTCGGTTCGGGCATGCAAAAATCTATATAAAAACATGTATAGCACATAAAATGTAAAATCTAAGCGTTTTTAGTATTCAATAAACGATTTTTTGCCAAAAATGCCATCTTCAACACAGATTTTCAAAGTCGAAATTATTTTTTTGTCCGACCCCCCTTGAAAACGCGCCATTGCATGCACCGGAAGCAGGCGTAATGTGGCCGCTTCCAGCATAGTGACGTTCGCACATGCGCAATCCGCCTCCGGGCCAACATGAAACTTTACGCCCGCTACATGGCACTTTACGCCCGCTACACATACACTGCACCCCGCAAGTGAGAATATGGAGGAATTGATCTTTATGTTTGAATAAATTGTATTGCTAGACCCGACAGTTTCGCTTCTGCAAAGTAAGCTATTTCTTCCTTTCAGCTATAATCTAAAATTGTCAAGTACACCAAACATCCTCTATCTGCTTCACATGCTTGTTTTCAAGGAGGGGACAAAAAGTATGGTATGTATCAAGGGCGTAAAGCTATTTTGCCTCGTATGATTGCAGCCCTCGCTTCGCTCGGGCAGCAAATTCCCACTCGTCAAAAAAGCCTTCTTTACGCCTTCCATACACAATAGACTATTTTTTACTTTCGCTATAATTTTTCTATATTCGGAAAGGTCTTTTCTTCAATTAAAAAAATATATATATCCCTCTAGGTCATTCCGATCCAAAGTTCTACGATTTTGAGACAGAATTTCAAAAAAGGTCCACTGTGCGACGTGTCCGTGAGCTACACTGGCTCGTGCCTAAAAGTATATTGATAAGTGGAGGGGGTGCTTTTCAAAGACGTATCCCCATTACTTAAATGCTAGCTTGCAGAGTCTGCTACGATCGGCCGTTCTGTAAAATTCAGCTTTGACGCATTAGGTCCCTTTCTTCGCGGACGGTCACATTTGTATAAACATGCAACTGTTTGAGATTATAGTTTAAATATTATTGTTTGAAAATTCTAATACATAGTTAGTTTTAAGTTCATCTTTGTAAGTTGAGAATATAACTATTCGATTAAAAACTTAGGCGTTTTCTTGAAAATTCGTCTTTTTTGTTTGAAAGTTCAACTATTTATCTTTTTTGGTTAAAAATGTAACTATTTTGGTACAAAAATTGTTTTTCTTCGTTAGAAAATTAGACATATGGTTGAAAATTAATTTTTTTTGAAAATGGAACCTAACTCGTCTTTTTTGTATGATGGAAAGCGAAATTTTAAATATGAATGTAATTACTGATTTTTTAATTGTGAATTTATTATTTGTATATACTATATTATTTTTTAGTAATTTTTTCTTAGGGGATATTAGTTGTCTCTTATATTATACCTGTTGTTTCCTTTCATCCTTGTCTTTGACAAGGATTCTGTGCTTTAGAATGTGCCTCAATAAAAAGACTAGTTTTTTGTCACAAAAATTAATTCTTATTTCTCCCAAAACGCGGTCTCTGTATCTAAAAGAATGCTAGGTGTAAAAATGAATAGGTGTAAGTATTACATAACTGATTTTTCTAGAGACATATATCTCCTCAAAGTATTTAATAGCCTAATATTGATTCAAAATGTTTTTGCAAAAATAAATTTCTTTATTTTACAATGCATCTAAAAATTGCAATAGAAAATTAATCTGGTTTAGCAGAGAATTCAAGCATTTTTTCGAAAATTCGTTTCTCTTGCTTAAATGCAGTTATTTGTTATTTTTAGGTTAAAAATTTTAGTTGAAAGACGAACTACTTTCTGAAAAGTTCACTTTTTTATTAAAGATTCATAACTTTAGTTGACAATTGTTTTTTCGTTTGTTAAAAATTATTTTGTTTTTCAACTGAAACTCTAAATATTTTGTCGAAAATTCAAATTATTTGTTGAAAATTCATATTCTCTGGTCATTTGGAATAATTTTATTATTATTACATTAGCTATCTGTTTAAGAAATGTTATCTTAAAAAATCGAAATAAAAAAAAATGAAAAATAGTTATGTACCTAATATTTATTAAAAATGTTGAGCAAATGTTGCCATAACAATAACAATAACTAGGTTTTACTAGTAAAAGTAGTAAATACTAGTTTCTTATCACAAAAAGAAATGTTCATTTACCCCAAAACGCGTTCTCTGTATCTAAAGACAACTAGAACGTGAATTTGAGAATCTCGTGTGGAAAAATTTCGTGGCGCTGTACCGTTTCTGTCTAGTTCGCCTTGAGTCGACACTGGCACGCCACAGGCTAACTGTCCAGTGTCTATACTGGTATGTAACGCTCGGATCGACTAGTTTCTAGACAGATCGGCTATTTTGATAAAAAATAATTTATAATTATATCATATAATTATTTTTTATGCCATAAAAGTCCAATATATAGATTTTGCAGTTAATTAAAAATATAAAAAAGTGTTTGTATAGAAAAAAATGATGAAATAAGTTTCCACAAATCTCTTGTATATACGCCGGGTGTCGAAATTCTGATGTAATTTCCTATTATATTCTTGTAACTTCGTCCCGTAGCCTTAATACTTCGGCCATCTAAAAGTTACATTTTTTTCAATTTTTGTCGGA
Source organism: Andricus kollari (assembly GCA_932074435.1). Lineage (NCBI taxonomy): Eukaryota > Metazoa > Arthropoda > Insecta > Hymenoptera > Cynipidae > Andricus > Andricus kollari. Next base: position 5,471 of record CAKNWW010237131.1, on the reverse strand, counting down.
TATGAATTCCAATTCATTACATCCTAATACTTATTTCAATAAAACATGAAGAATTTTCTAAACATTAAAAGTGCTTGATGTGTGAATAAATCATTGAAAAAAATAAAGTTTGTATGATTTTACTTGCGATTAGGCTACGAAATAATGATTGAAAGAAAAGGTTTTTAAAGATGATTATTTTCTGAATTGACCTCTGTAATTTTTGTTGAAGTCCGAACCGTTATTCTATCTAGAAACTAGTTAAAATCTGGACAATCTTTATATATTCAAATTCGTAACGAACTCCTAGATAGCGCCAGGGCTGGGACAAGACAACAGAAAGGTTTGATTGAAACACGTAGCAAAACTAGACAGCGCCAGTGTAGCGCCAGGCTAGTATTGCGTGAATAGACAGGTTTGAGAAAAACTGTACTGGCTTTAGCATGATTCAAGACTGCCACGAATTTTTTCCCCACGGGATGCCCACACTGCACTTAAAAGCGCTCCCACCTACTATCCGTTCACGATACGAAGGCCCCTACAAAACAGCTGCACATTTTGGTAATTCACTCGTAAGGAAGAAATCGCACAAAAACACAGCTTATGCCATGATAAAGCTTACTTTATTGCGTTAAAAAACAAGTCCACATTTGTTCATGTACAAAAATTGGTTTGGAAAATATTCTTAGCGAAAAGATGAAATCCGTGGTTTTTTCGCGTCACTCGGTCCTTGCTTGACTTTCCATGACGACATCTTTGAACTGAACAGTATGAAAAATTAAAAAAAATCATATAGATGTATTCATATTTTGACTGTACATACGTGAAAACAAAATTGCAATATATTAATAACAATTAACGTAAAATGCACTTGAAAATGACTATGCTATCGCTCGTAATATACGTAGTAGAGAGTTGTATTTTGGCTTAAACTGCTTGGAAAACTGCAAAAAATACAATCGAATAACAATTAGGAATCACAATCTTGAAACCTATTAATGAATAACAAATAATCGTGGAAGACCGATGGATGGTAGTGTGAGTGTGAGGATACTATAGACTGTGTCACTATGGGATACCATAGCTAAAGCTCACCTCGGGGGGTCTATTCCTTTTTTTCAGGCAGTAGCTACTTTTTTTCAATGAGTAGATCCTTCAGCTATGGTATCCCGCTGTGTCCTCACACCCACACCACCATTCATCGGTCTCCCAGGTTTATTTGTTATTCATTAATAGGTTTCAAGCTTATAATTCCTAATTATTATTCGATTGCATTTGTTAAAATTTTTCTAAGCAGTTTAGGCCAAAATACAACTCTCTACTACGTATATTACGAGAGATAGCATAGTCATGTTTAAATTTATTTTACGCTAATTGTTATTAATATATTGAGTTTTGTTTTCACGTACGCGTAGTCAAAATTTGAATGCATCTATATGATTTTTTTCAAATTGTTGACACTGTTCAGTTCAAAGATGTCGTCATCGAAAGTCAAGCAAGGACAGAGTGACACGAAAAACCCACGGTTTTCATCTTTTCGCTAAGGATATTTTCCAAACCAATTTTTGTACATAAACAAATGAGGACTTGTTTCAAGCACAATAAAGTAAGATTTATCATGGAATAAGCTGTCTCTTTGTGAGATTTTTTTCTTGCGAGTAAATTACCAAAATGTGCAGCTGTTTTGGAGGGGTCTTCGTATCGTACAGAAATTGAATTTGGATAAATTTTCTGTGGACGCAAACAAGTTTCAAGATTGTAGTTTACTTTAATTTTTTGTTTCTTCAGAGCCTTAAACAGTTTCACGTATCCCTTCATCCAATTAAAGGTGTGATGAATATGTCAACAAAATTTGGCTACGGTACTCAATTTGTATAAATTTTAGGCTTCAAAAAATTAAATCACATAAGTCGCAGCCAGTTCCTGATCCCGAAATATATTCAAATCAAATTTTCAGTTTTTAAATGATATTTAATACGGTGACCAAGCACGTAAAACGATCATTACACGATTCATAATGACACATATACAGGGTGTTTTTTTTAACTTGAGACGTCAAAATATCTCAAGAAATATGCATCCTATGAAAAAATATCCGTAATAAAAACTTTTTATTTTCGAGGGGGAAAAGTGACTTTAAACAAATTCGTCCCCCCCCCCCCTCCCAGAAGGCAGGAGGGGGGGAGGTGTAACTTGTAATTTCAAATCGGAACCCCAATTTTTTATCACAGGTTCAGATTCTCCTTCATGAAATACGTAAGTTTTATTAGAAAAATTGTGTACGATTTGCGACCCCCCCCCATGTCTCCTGGGGGGTGGGGTAAATTTGGTTCAAAGTCTCTTTTCCCTTCGAAAATAAAAAGTATTTATTACAGATATTTCTTTCATAGGATGCGTATGATTTAAAGATATTTCGATGTCTCAAGTAGAAAAAAACACCCTGTATGCACCTTAATCACAAAATATCCCAAAAACTATCCACTGGTACCATTATTATTGATAGCTGAGAAAGAACTATATTATAGTTAATGTTAAAATGAGTTCAAAACTGGACTAAGCTGTTCGAAAACAGGCAGTTAACATATCCTTGTAATATGTATAGCTCAATTTTTGAAACCATCAAAAGTAATTTTTTATCGTGAAAAAAAAACTCAAAACGGTCAACCTCGATAATTGAACGAAAAGCCTTACACAATTTCACGTGTCAAAAACACAGTCCCTTTCACCCAATCATAGATATAATGAGTATGGCAACAAAATTTGTCTTTCGGTACTCAATTTGTATAAATTTTAGGCTTAAAAAAAATCACAAAAATCGCAGCTTGATTCTGTTTGCGAAATATCTTCACTGTTAAAAATAATATTAAATTTAATATACCCATGTGTATTAAAATTAATATACCAAGCATATGAAATCGCCATTAGGAGTGTGTATATTAAATTTCATATACATTCATGTGAATCACTTACAAGAAAAATAAAATAATTCTATTTTACACAAATTCAAAATAAGTTTAGCAATCATTTTCGATCCTAAATAATAAAACTTGATACCTTCTTCCTGTTAACCAAAAATAAAATTGAATTTCAAGTCGACAAGTTCAATTAAACAAATAAATAACAGAGTTAACCTACAATGAACTATATTCGCATTAAATTTTTACCATTTAGTGCGAATTTAGGGAAAAGTTCCACCCGCGCATTGCCTTTCATTATAAATAACATTTCAGTCGACGAACTGTAGATTATTAATTGAATTGAGAATATTTGACAAGATTTAGAGAAATTTAAGCACTTTGAGTTTTCACGCAAACTGCTATACCGACATGTATATTAAATTTAATACACATGTATATTATATCCACTACACCAATGTATGATAATTTTCCGTAGCGGTAGTGCATATTTGCTTCACACACATGTATATTAAACCTCATACAGATTTTTCCAACAGTGTTCAAATCAAATTTAGGTCAGTTACACCAGCCCACCCCCTCTTAATTTTCGGGTTTTTTATAGCCCACTGAATTGCGCCGCAAATGCGCTGATATGCGCCACCAATAAAAAATTATGCGCCACAAAACTCTAGGAGTTATAGCAGGTGTTACGTGGGGGGGGGGGGTTGTTTTGCGGAACTGCAGCCCCCCCTCCCCATTTTAAAAATCAAAGTTTAAATTACAAGGCCTTGCAGATCTCCAAATGCGCTGATATGCGCCATCAAGAAAAATTTTTGCGCCACATTATTAACGGAGTAATCAGCGATCAAAATGGGGGGAGGGGGCTGATGCGATTTTGATAAAACAATAACATTTTTTGAAATTCATCATACCCATCAGTCGTAATTTCAAATGCGCTCAAATGAGCAACCACTTAAAAATTTTGCGCTAGCCAATTAACCAAGATAGAATTAGGGGGGGGGGGCAGTGTGACGCAGGTGTTAAATCCTCGACAGTTATATGCAATCTGAAATTTCTAATATGGAGTTATTCGTCTTCCAATGCGCTCATATGCGCCACAAAAATGGTTTGCAAACTTTAAAAACTGTCCATTTTCCAATGTGATAACCGATAAAATAAAAAGTTTTTAATCCGCAGTGATGAAGGGACTGTCGTATAGGGTTTCAAATGCGCTCATATGCGCCATAAAATTTATTGGAATATCTTCAAAATTGCCCAAGATATGGAGGTCACAACATTTTGCAGAGTGATGATCAAAAACAAATTAAAAGTTTTCAATCCGCAGTGATGAAGGGAATGTCGAATAGGGTTTCAAATGCGCTCACACGCGCTATACAAATTTTCTGAATATCTTGAAAATTGCTCAAGATATGGAGGTCACAACATTTTGCAGAGTGATGATCAAAACAAATTAAAAGTTTTTAATCCACAGTGATGAAGGGACTGTCGTATAGGGTTTCAAATGCGCTCATATGCGCCATAAAAATTTTCTGAATATCTTGAAAATTGCCCAAGATATGGAGGTCACAACATTTAGCAGAGTGATGATCATAAAAATTAAAGGTTTTCAATCCGCAGTGATGAAGGGACTGTCGTATAGGGTTTCAAATGCGCCATAACAATTTTCTGAATATATTGAAAATTGCCCAAGATATGGAGGTCACAACATTTTGCAGAGTGATAACCAAAAAATTGAAAAGTTTGTGATCGGCAGTGATGAAGGGACTGTCGTATAGGGTTTCAAATGCGCTCATATGATCCGCAAAATTTTTTGGAATATCTTCAAAATTACCTAAGATATGCAGGTTACAACATTTTTCAAAGTGATAACCAAAAAATTGAAAAGTTTTCAATCCGCAGTCATGAAGGGACTGTCAAATAGGGTTTTAAATGCGCTCATATGTGCTATTAAATTTTTTGGAATATCTTGAAAATTGCCCAAGATATGGAAGTCACAACCATTTGCAGAGTGATAACCAAAAAATTGAAAAGATTTTAATCCACAGTGATGAAGGGACTGTCGTATCGGGTTTCAAATGCGCTCATATGCGCTATTAAATTTTTTGGAATATCTTCAAAATTACCTAAGATATGCAGGTTACAACATTTTTCAAAGTGATAACCAAAACATTGAAAAGTTTTTAATCTGCAGTGATGAAGGGACTGTCATATAGGGTTTCAAATGCGCTCATATGCGCCATAAAATGTATTGGAATATCTTCAAAATTGCCCAAGATATGGACGTCACAAAATTTTGCAGAGTGATAACCAAAAAATTGAAAAGTTTTTAATCCGCAGTGATGAAGGGACTGTCGTATAAGGTTTCAAATGCG
>CAKNWW010237129.1:3362-13469 GCA_932074435.1 Andricus kollari | reverse complement strand
AGGTGGAACAATTTGATTTAAAAGTCAAGATTAAAATAAAACAAATTGTTCTGTCTCATTTGACGCCCAACATGGGGCGAGTTGGGAAAACTTTGTTAAAATATTATTAAAGTAAATTTGATCTACCCATTGAAATCAAAATGGTTAAAGAGCAGCCCGATAGATTTTCTGATTGGAAAATCGAAAATAACGAACTGTTTTACTATCGCCCCGATTACGAAAAAGACCTGATAGATGATGAGCCTCCTTGAAAAAAAGTTGTGAAACCCGGTGACATTCTTACTGTCCTACGCGAAAATCATGACACTCCACAATCAGGTCATTTAGGTAAAGATAAAACACTAGATAGAATTCGGCAAAATTATTATTGGCCGGGAATGACCTTTGATGTTAAGTCATACGTTGAATATTTTGAGATTTGTGTCAAAGTAAAATATAATCAGAGACCTATGAAGGGACAGTTAACTACAAGACCGTTGCAATCCCCTTGGGCTCAATTATCTGTCGATACCATGGTCTCTCAAACGCGAACAAAAAAGGGAAATTCTAACCTAGTCGTCGTTAAGGATTTATACACGAAATATATTGAGCTATTTCCAGTTCGACAGAGAACTGGCAAATATGTACTCAAAGTACTTGACACGATTTTTGATCGCTGGGGTACTCCAAAATCCATTATTACTAATAATGGAACTAAATATGTTAACAAAGACGTAAAGGCCTTATTGACAGCAAGAGGAGTTAAAAACATAACCACCCCATTGGCTCACCCTCAAAGTAATCCGGTCGAGCGCGTTAATAGGACGATTGAACCAATGATATGCGCGTTTATTAATGACAGCCACAAAGAATGGGACGAGAACTTGTCCAAAATTCAGTTAGCTTACAATACTGTACCACATTCGGGTAGTAGAATATCGCCCTTCTTTCTGAATCACGGTAGCGAAGCTGTTATTAAGCACGTAACAGAATCCCTTGAAAATAAAAAAGACATCTCCACTGATTGTTCAGTTGACTGCTGGGTTAAGCGAATGGGTAAAATATATGAGTTTCGTCATAAGATAGAAAGTCGTTTAAAGAAGTACTCCGAAGAACGTCTCGCCAAAGCCAATTCGTGTAGATTAAAGTCAGTAAAAATTAGCGTCGGAACTGAAGTAAATTACCCCAACAAGAAATTAAGCAATAAAGCTGAGAGTTATTCCTCAAAATTGGCACATCGTTACTTGGGGCCAGCCTTTGTTAGTAAGGTTTTGGGATCGACGACAGTGGAATTGATAGACAAAACCGGTAAATTGGTTGGTAAATATAGTGTATGCGATTTCAAAATACCACGTCCAAGTTTGCGGGCTAAGTAATATGTATTTTCAGCATCGACTTCGTTAAATTGTCGGGAAACTGGTTTCCAGCCACAAGCAGCAGGACCCGTCATCATGTGTGACTCTGAAAGTCTGCGTTCTGGTCAAACTCTTCAGAATACGCTCTCGGAGCAATTCAAACGTCTCCATGATCAACAGCAGGAAATCCAATCGCAGTTGGAGGCGATCAAACTCCAAATGAAAGTCGAACACAGCCTGACATCAGCCGACGAATGTTCTGAAACTGACAGCGTTGAGGATGATCTGATATCTGAAACAAAGAATGAGAAGTTCTCAGACCCGGGGGAAACGCCTTAGACAACTGATGTTACCATTGCTACGGTTAACGTCCCCCACGTGGTACAACTTAGCCAGGAGGCTAAGTCATTGCTGGAAGAAATAAAGAACCTGCCACCACCAAAATTGAAGTTAACGAAACCAATCAGGATGACTACAGATCAGGTTTACGCTGAGAACCTGAAACGAAGCCGAATAGCAAGTGGAACTCATCCAACCCAAAATATAAAAACCACTGATGACACCAAGGCAGTCACAGCACCATCAGTGATGGTAAGACCACTACCTCTCGATTATCTACCATCTTTTGAAGACGTTTTGAAGGAATTAGGAGTCCCAAACCTCGTCAACCCAAAGGGCACCGCTCAGCCTGTCTACATGACGGATTGCCGCATAGTGAGTCAATCCTTATTTAAGGACATAGGAATGAAGCGTGCCGAGGTTCTCGTCAAAAGGATGGAGGGCACGAAGGTCGACCGAGGAACACAGACCTTCGTATCCAGTGTCGGAAAAAAAATAGCGCTGTATGTGTAAACTGCCGTTCAAAAACCCACAATTACAAGAATTGTAACTTGCCATTTCGACCGGGATTCTGCTAATCTGTGGAGCAGACGGATTCGACACCAAAGACTGCATCTATCCTCACAGGATAGAACAGAAGCAGGCTCTCGGCCGATTCCCTGGCTGCCAGAGGGATATATCGCTTTACTGTCCGGAATGTCCAGATTGTAACGTCCAACACCAAGGAATTCTCGACTGTTTAAGATTAAATTACGCCACCTGGCCTAGTTGGATGATTCCAACTGATCATCAATACACGGTTTGTTCAGGAGAAGAAGAACTAAAGATTGAGGAGATTCCTAATCAGAGAAAATGCTCTTCAGGCTGTGACGAAACCCGCAAATCCAAATGCACAAAGCACAAGGCAACTGTCAGAGGAAAAACGGAGGCTAGCAGTTAAAGCCTCATCCTCACCATTCGTCAAAAAAAGTCTTGACGAAGTAATGATGGAGAAACCAGAACTCGAAGATGGTCAGGAGATCAAAGTCATCATCCCGACAAAGTATAAGAAATCACGAAAGTAATCTAAATGCTTCAAGTTGACAAATTCAACTTTTAAATATTAAATACTTCCCTGTAGCTAGGACTGAACTTATGTACAGAACCGAAGCCCTTCTTATTTAGTTTACAATAATTTTGTTTTGTTCTAGGACAGTAGTCACTATCGTTACCCTGCGAGGGCCTTGTCAACTTTTTTTATTTTGCGTATGCGAAGCCAGCGAAATTTTGTTTGTTTGTTTGTTTAATTATATAAGTATCTTGAGTCGTAAAACTTTTTTTTTTTTACAAGATTAGTAATTCATTATATGAAAAACGCGATTAAAGACTGGATCGTTATCAATATTACTTGAATATAATTTTTTGCATCTCTTTTCAATTAGATATTAAAATGCGTTACCAAGATTATTCTCAGTATATAATGAATTTCCAGGAACATGTTATGTTTATTCCACTTAAATCATGTTACAGTTCATTATGCAAGTTAGGGGTCGTCCATATATTACGAAATCAATTTTTCTTTTGTTTATATCGTTGTGTCATTCTCAACTTCACAGCAATCCTCTTTTCGTCTTTATTTAAACAAAAGACACGTTGAAAACTTGAATTAATTTAATATTTCAGATAGAGTTACAGATGTCGCAGGTAAAAATTTCCTAAAGTTGTCAATTAGTAATAATTGCTTATTTTTATAAGACGAATTATCAAATTTCGACCTTGACGTTACGGTTTGGAAGGGGAGAGTGTAACAGTAAAATTAAAATTGTCGTAAACGTCAAGGTTAGATTTGTCATCTCGGAAACCAATAATTAATTTTCTTCATAGTTTAAGAATTAAATTAAGCAATCCTGTAAAGAAACATATAATTGAAGTTTTTGCATATTTGAAATTGTCAATAGAGGCGGAATCTGACATACCAGTATGCGAAGTATTAGACATGCGCAGTGTCGTTGATCACGAAAGTTCGGCCAGAGAGCGGTCCCCTCGGCACTCTTCGTCTGCTCTCTTGCGAGCGAGTGTGATTTTGTCATGTAGTTTGAGAAGTCAAAGAGTCGGTTTCCGAGATAAATTTAAAATTACAAGGGAAAATATTGTGTAATCGACAAATAACAATACCAATTTACAAGGACCTGGAACAATTATCTTAATTACGGAATTCAAATAAATCGTTCGACAAATATTGTTGCGCACTGTATCTATCTGGAAAGTTTATTCTTTAAATTATACATTTTCCTGGAAATTCTATCGCATTCTTCAATTGGGTCGCCTGACTACCTACTCTGCTATTATTGGTCTTATTGCTTGAAATAAATATAAATATGATTCCTTTCTTTGCTAGTTGTAAGTAAACTGGCTGGCGTCCAGCATTATTAAAATTACGCACTTTGAGCCCTGACAGCTTTTACCCAAGCCGCGTCAGGTGGAACAATTTGATTTAAAAGTCAAGATTAAAATAAAACAAATTTTTCTGTCTCAGGACAAGTTTATGGGCAGGGATTGAATTCATTAAGTTAACTTGGGACTACGCCGAAGAGTTCTACGTCAATTACAGATGCGCAACTGCACTTCAAGCTTTACAGTAGAATTCTGCGTTACCTACGCCTAAGAGTTCTGCGGTAATTACGTACCGTAAAACCAACATACGGGATTTGATATTCATTAAAAAAAATATCTTATTAAATTACGGTTGAGCAGTCGAGTTCTACGGTACTTAAAGCATTATTCCTTTTAAAATTGACAAAATAATAGTTATTCATAAAGATTTTGTAATGTTTAAAAATTTGTCTTGAAAACTAATATAGATTTTTGAGCTTAAACCCTGCATATGAAATCGGAAATTTAAGGAGAAGGTGCACTAATATCTATCCAAACTTATAGGGTCAAGATTTTTTAATTTGATATACTTTTATATTTCATAACTTCGTTAATTTTGACTCTATAGATTCCAAAAATATTGATTGTTTTTCTTATAATTTTGTATGAATTTAAGTAGAAAAATGTTCCTTAGACTTTAAGAAGTAAAATATGTGCATGCAAGTACTCAGTAGCACTGAATTCTACTAGCAAGCAGTAAGTACCGCAGAAGTTCGCTGGGCACTCTTATAGATCACAGAACTCTACTACACAGCCGCAAGTGCCCTATAACTCTACTGTGCATTTGTTATTGCCGTAGAACGCTTTTGTATAGTCCCTACTTTCATACAACTCTTCTGTACGTAAGGATTTAATGCCATTAATCCACTCACTCCCAATTAAATACTTTTCGTTATTTTATCAAAAACAAAGATGTGATCCCACTAGAAATAAAACGTATATAATTTACCCGTTGGGCATATAATTTACATCTTAGCCTTTTTGGAAAGAACAAAAAAACTATTTATTTATCATTGTAGAGAGAATTCAGCAATAACAAAACAATCCTCTTTTTCAATTGGACAACAAACAAGATAAATATTCTTGAAAAAAAAAGACATTTTTGCCATTTTTCGCCCCTTTTTGTAATATTTTTTAACTAACTTTTAACAAAATAACAAAAGTGAATTTTATCCTTGATATCCTTATTCTAGATATTCCCCACATTTTATTCCAAACAATCGAATTACAATATAACGAACATGAACATATTTTACAAAGCCGTAAAAGTTTGGGATATTGATACCCCAACACAGTGGGGTGTACTCAAAAAATGAGATTTAAAATAATGTTTAAACCGTAATTCTTGACTTATTTTGTATTTTTTTAAAGACAAATTCAGCATTAACTTTTTATAGAGATCCGTAAGAGCCAATTTTTGAATTTTTGTCTGTTTGAACTTTCATGTTAATGAAATGAGCGAAAAAATGTAGAGCTTTTCAATTTTCTTTCTTACCTTCCTTTAAAAAATTGTTATATGCCCCGCATTACTTGATTTTGATGCATGTGGATGTGTGGAGGTTAGGAAATTTGCTGCTTTTCAAACTTAATTGTTATTAAAAAATTGTATTAAATACACAATATTATGGATTGTTCGTTTGTAAAGTTCATTGCAGCATCAAAATTACTTGCCTTTACCGACAAGAACATAGCTGATCAAGAAAATGGCCTAGCCGGGTGTCCATATAAAAGCGTCCCCCAATCCAAATGAGATTTCGTATCAACTATTCAAAAGCACTTGGTTTAAGATTGTTTTTTGAATATTTTCAGCCCGATATAAATTTTTAGCCAAATTAATTATTGAAAAAGTCTGAAAAAATGCACAGTACTTCTTGACATCAAGATACATCTCCATGAATTTTTCGCAGATTTTTTCGTTCTAAATTTGCAATGAAAAAAAAGGGAAAGTTTTTGCAGGCAATTTTTTTTTTTTAATCCGTAAGCATAGCCGAGTTTTTGACCATTAATGAATGCCCTAAATCCGCATATATCCTAATTTTTTCAGATTTTCAAACAATGTGGACGATACTGAAAAATAATGATAACTGTCAAATTCCGTGAGTAGTACAGCTATACCGGTTCTGGACCACTTACCGTCCGAGCAAGGTTCTGTTCAATAATAAGTTATCGACGTCAGATAATCACCATCGGTCGGCAATGCAGATTTACCATCGAATTAAATAATAAACTAATTCAATTAATATTCAACTAATTACATTTACTTATAACTAATTTATAATAACTTATAACTAAATAAATTTAAACTAATATTAAAGATTGACTCAAACTAACAGGGCAGGGGCTTAGGATTAAATACAAACAGTTTTATTCGTTTAATATAAATATGGTTCACGTTCATTATATAAATCTTTGATTGTATAAGAATTAATTTCATCTTCATTTGTCGGTACATTTCTCGTTGTAGATTTATCTGGTAGATTCATAATCCAATTCCTGAGAATTATATCATTATTAACTGCACAGTTACCATGATATAATTGAGAATGATGTGTACATACAGTTATTAGCGATGATTCTAATCTAAGTTTTTGCAATGGAGGACAAGAAAAATCCTCCCGATTTTGTACATTGCATATATATTTTTCTAACACTCTTTTCTTTTCTAAACATTTTACATATATTCCTGATAGTGAATTCCAGCTGCAAGATGCTTCGAAGAGGGATACTATTGGTTGAGCGTCTTACTCGAGGGGGAGTATGACCAGCTCCTTGAAAAGTCAGTTCTAGTCAAGATGGAATTCGTTGTGGATGTTCAAGGCTTCAAGAAGCCATACAATGACTTCATTTTCTAGGAGCTGGTCATACTCCTCGAGAAAGACGCTCAACTGGACTGCAGGTAACGTACCCTACGAGGAAGTAAGATGCATACTTAGAGAAATACTAAGAGTTGCACGTATAGTATATGTAAAATGTTTAGAAAAGAAAGGATTGTTAGAAACATAGATATGCTATGTACAAAATCTGGAGGATTTTTTTGTCCTTCATTACAAAAACTTAAGAGTAGAATCCTCGCTAATAACTGTATGTACACATCATACTCAATTCTATAATGGTAATTGTTCAGTTAATAATGCTATAATTTTAAGAAATTAGATTATGAATCTACTAGATAAGTCTACAACGAGAAATGTACCAACAAATAAAGATGAAGTTGATACTTATACAATCGAAGATTTATATAATGAATGTGAACAATTTTTGTAAAACTAAGTTAAGTTTATTGTTGAATAAATATTTATATTGAACGAATAAAACGGTGTGTATTTAATCCTAAGTCTCTATCCTGTTAGTTCAAGTCAATCTTTAATATTAGTTTAAATTTAATTAGTTATAAGTAAATGTAATTAGTTAGATGTTAATTTAATTAGTTTACTTGTTAGTCCTGCTCCCTAGCCTTATCTTCCTCCTCGTAAACGGACTTCCCGATGCAAATACTCTAAAGAGAATCCCAGGGTTGGGGTTGAACGTCGGTAAGGGAATATACCGACTGAGGCTGGATCCATGTGAGTTATCTGCATTGCCGACTGATGATAAATCTGCCTTGCCGACCGACGGTAAATCTGCAATACCGACCGATGGTGATTATCTGATGTCGTTAACTAGCATAGAACAGAACCTTGCTTGGTCCGTAAGTGGTCCAGAACCGGTATAGCTCTACAACTCATGAAATTGGACAATTATCGCTATTTTTAAGTATCATCCACATTGTTTAAAAATCTAAAAAATATAGGATACATGCGTCTTTTGGGGACTCATTAATGGTGGAAAACTCGGTTTTGCTTACGGATTTTTAAAATAAAACTATGCATTTTTTCAGATTTTTTCAATGATTAATTTAGCTAAAAATTGTGAAAAACAAAATGCGCATAATCAACGATTGCTCATCCAATATGGCGGCTATCGGGCTGAAAATGTTCAAAAAACAATCTTAAACCAAGTATCTTCGAATAGTTGATATGAAATCTCATTTTGATTGGGGCCGTTTTTATATGGAAACCCCGCTAGGCCCTTTGTGATCCTTTATTATTTGTTAATTTTACAAACAAATGCACATTTTGGGCATTAAAAAGGAGAAAGAAATAGTTTTTTCTCTTTATTTTAGTCAAATTATGTTACCAGTGATGTTTAGTAAAGAAAATTTGTCATTTCATATTTTCTCTTAATTTTATAAACACATGCACAGTATCGGCATTCATAAGCAGACAGAGATCGTTTTTCCCCCTTAAATCTCCTTACATTATGTTGCCAGTAATGTTTACTAATGAAAATTTGTTATTCGATAGTTTCCCTTAATTTGATAAACAAATTAAATAAACAACTGCATGCATCATATTTATTACTACTAATGTCTTAGATCATTTTCAAGTTCTTAAGTTTCTATAATTTTAAGTTACAAATGTAATATTATTGTTTTGATTTTGAGTTCAAATAAGTTCGAATTCCTAGGTCTGTGAACTAAGCTCATAGTTATGACCAATGAAAGTTAGTTCCATATTTTTACACGTAGGTATAAAAGGAGTGTAAAAGCAAAAGAGAGTTTATTTTTGTACAGTTGTTCTTGTCGCGAACAACCTAAAAAAACACATCTGTTCTTATTAGGAGTTCTACATAATCGAAATCATTCTGCGTACGCTATATTTCGGTTAAATAATTTTAACCAAATAAAACCACATTTATTTCTTAACATTTTTCGAAGTTAATCGCTTTCTTCTAGTTACATTAATTTCTGAACCCAGTGATGTGACTACCCGCTTAAACTCGTCTACCAGTTTACGTCCAGTAAATGGTAAGTTCTCAAAGAGGCTTCTTCCAAATTCGGTTTACCTCATCCTTTTTTAATCCTTACTCTCTCTCGTTCCTCTCATAGGAACGGAGTTTCTTTTTTGTGCTAGTTTCCTCTACTCTCTCTCTCCTTCCTCTAGTAGAAACGGAGTTTATTTTCTCTCCTAATTTTCCCTATCCTCTCTCGTTCCTCTTGAAGGAACGGAGTTTCTTTTCTGTACTGTTTTTCCTATTTTCTCTCGTTCCTCTCGTAGGAACGGAGTTACTCTAAATAAAATCTCTAAATCAAATCTCCGTCATATGTAGATAGGAACGAGCAAACGTAAACCGAGTCAAAAGAAACGCTTGGCAGAAACTCGTTAAAAAGCTTCTGAAGCTCAAAGCAACGCTCAACCTGGAGTACACGTAGAAATTTCTTCTGAACGTAAGAAGACGCGTAACCGTCCTTACAAATTTTACCGAGTTTTTTAGATTAATTAAAAACTCGAAAATTATAGCTCCGTCTATTGAGAACCTTCATCGACCAGCCGAACCTATCTTCGATACACAAACTTTTCCCGTGTAACTTTCAACCTCTCAGATTGTACAACCAGTTATTACGCACCGGAAAGAAGAACTGATTATGACATCCAATCCCTCTAAACTGAATTTTGAGGATCACACTGACATCTCAGGGCATGACCCTGCACGACCGGGATATAATGGCAGTCTATGTAAAGAACTTCCTTTAGACGAGGTTTTAAGTTTTGGAGAACAATTTTCTTCTAAACTACTTTTGACTCCGGAACATCCTCAAGAGCAACGGCTGAGATTGTCCTGACACCTAACTTGAAAAAATTAAAGCCGAAACGTGAAGGAACTACTCACGCTTCATTAAAGAACCAGAATTCTTCTGATTTGAAATATTTAAGGATATCCTTATAACGCGAGAATCTTCCAAGAAGAAAGCTTCCTTAGGTAAATCAGGTTAAGAGCAGTGGAAGAAGAAATCTTCGCCCGCGCCAGAATCTCAGCGAGAAGTTCTCTATCCAGGTCGTGACATTAATTATGTTTTATTTAATGTCAATAAAAGTCATGCTTGTGAATTTATCTACATTAGTTTAATTCTTAAAAAATAAATTAGTCAACATTTTTGTCGTTATATTTTTAATAGTCTACTAAATGGTCACGAACACATTTT
>CAKNWW010237104.1:2070-13717 GCA_932074435.1 Andricus kollari | reverse complement strand
CAGTTGTCTCGAATGCGGGGCGTATTGTATTGTTATGTTTTTCTTCAGTAAAATTGCTATTTCATTTGATGTTCTTAAATTCAATTCCCAAGATAAACTTTCTTAAATTTTAATTAATTAAAGTTTTTAAATTTTCATGATTGTGGGGCCAATTTCTGATGATGATCCATTTTAAATGTGGAATTTGATATTTTACGCTTCTAAATTTAGCTCGCTCGTGTATAAAATCCTGTAAAAGATTAGAGCTCATGAAAATACGACTTCAGTTTATTTAGTCCTTTAGTACATTTCAAACAATGATAAGGTTTAAGAAGCGAGTGATTTACTATTTTACTGATTTACTGAATTACTGAATTACTCATCGCATTAAAATGTCATCCAGATAAATAATAAATATCAATAAAATGATAAATTTTCATCATTATGCTTCAAAAATATAACATCCTAACTTTTAATATGTAACAGTTCAATCTTTTTGAAAGGATGAGGGTGTGTTTGCTGTCTAGAGATAACGTCGTTCGTAGCCTTATCTGAAAGGCGATGTTTGCATATTGTATTAGCCTGGTATATTACTACTCGCTTAGTCAACAAGGAAGTTTGAAAAATAATGCAGTATTCATCGATAGTTACTCGTGAAACAATAGTCTTATCCGTCCAAATTGAAGAAACATACAATTTGCAACTGATTGTATTTCTCGATAGACTGTTACATCTATTTACAGAAGCTGACGAAAGACAATGGCTCGTTGCATCAGTCGTTCGATAAAATGACCTTATATTTGTCAAAGCCGTGCTCAATATTAGGTCATCCGCTTCAAATCCAGATTTTACCTAAATACAAACCTTTGTCATTCACTTTGGAAACTGTTCCTGAATGAACGCTCGACTTTTGCAGGTCGACCGCTGAGATCAAACGACAAAACTAGAAGGTCCTTTTGACACTATTCACCAAGGGGTGCATAACTTCCATTTATGCCATTTATGGCTTAAGCCGACTTAAGAAAAGTTTAATTCTCAGAGTTATTGATCAGGACTTTATTTTCGACTAGTAGGCTTTATTGTTTTTTATCACGAAATGAATATGATTCCTGAAAAATTCGAAATTTACATTAAATGCTGAAAATAAAATAACGAATTTTGTATAGATTAATGATAACGTTTATAGTACATTGAGAAGAAAATGATAACGACTCAAGCGCTCTCGTTTTAAAGCAGATCTTATTGCGATTACATAGAATCTGGCAATAAAAAACCATTCATACAAGAATACAAAATTCCATCATTGACTTATTCCACTTGCTTGCTAGTATCCTCTTTTCTTCATTTTTATCACAGACATGTCAACCTCTGATTCGTATCAATTTAGAAAGATCAGACACGTGTACTCTACATACTTTTTGTGTAATCAGTTATCGCAATTTTATAATTTCTTTGTTGATTGTCCTCTTATTGTGTGACATTTTCGACTGCAATGAAGATATCAGTCCACCAAACTGGATAAAAGGTTTTGTGAAGTACGTCAAAGAAGATTCCTCTACATATCAAACGTTGCTGATCATTAACGAAGATCTATTTAGAAAAGAGATACAAGCTGAGAATTTTAGTCAAAAAACGGACATGTCAAGCCAAGTATCCACTTTCTCGTGCGAAACGAAAGTATCGGGGAAGATATAAAAAACTTAAAGCAATTAAAAGATTTTTGTTTCCTTACAACTTCGTTCTTCGTGGTAATCGATTCCGTATAAAACTACCTAAACATTGCACAAGAAGTAATCAAGTTGATCGGCATCTTGTTGAATGGTCGTTTTCGGCCAAAGTGTTTAGATCTTCAAATTATTGATACCCAAAAGGGACTTGATCCCATAAAAGGAAACTACTTCGAACTACTTGGAAAAATCTATTCCTCGAATTCAGAATTCTTGAAGTAGTTGGAAACAGATCTGAAATGCAGTTCTTTAATCCATTTATGGTCATTTATTCATCGAAAAAGTACGCAACAGGTACTATACTGTTTCTAGATAAACTTCGAAACATGATTCGTTACGAGTTGACAGCTACAGTTGTTCATTATCCTCCATATGTTAATATCAAGTACAATTCATCCGGGTATCCAGTCTATTCCAGAAGTGATTTACTTTTGCTAGAAACTTTCGCAAAGAAAATGGAATTTTTATTGCTAAGCTGAAGACAAATTTTGGGGATGGGCTACCAGCCTACATAGAGCAGTTACTTCTAAACAAATTACAGATTCCGAAACTTACATTGAGTATTGCAGATGTACTTGTTGTCCCTCTGGTAGTGTTTTCTGCAATACTTGGGCTGTTGATGTACGTTTTGACAAGGTACAGTGTTGAATGGAATTTATCCTACACAATCCAAGTTGTTCTTGGTATATTTGTTCCCGAGTAACCGGAAAGTTGGAGGGCGAGGATCATATTTGCCTCTATGGTCATTGTATACTCTTCAAAGATGTAATCCTCACCAGCATCAACGTACAAACCGTGTCAGGCCTGCAACTTGATACGTTGGCTGAGTTGGATAAATCTGGCCTTGAACTTGTAATTGATCCAATTCTAATTGATTGGATGGAACCCGTCATTAAAAGTTTGAGAATCGTAAATAAATATCGGGAATCTCGGAATCAGTTTTCCAGCACAGAGGAATCGGTTTGTTATGCAATCACAAACAAGAATATAAGTTGTAAAAACAAATTCAAAGTGGTTTGATTCGCATTTCAAGGATGAGGATGGAACTGCATTAACCGAAACAGTGGAAGAACCTTTTTTCATATCAATAGAGGGGTTTTATCTAGAACAAGGTTCTTCTTGCGTTGAGCGATTCAGCAGTCTTCTCTTGAGACTGAAGGCATGTGGATTTTACGAAAAGTGGAATAAAGATGATTTGGGAATCAGGGACAATAAACTTTTCGCAGTGATTGAAACTGAACTTCTTGTTGGATATGTCATCCTGGTATTGTTTTTCTGGTTGAAATTGTTGTGGTGAAAATCAAGAAAAGAAGTGAGAGTACCAAGGCAAGTAGAATAAGTCAATGTTGAAATGTTTTATTATTTTATGATTGGTTTGTTATTGAAGTTTCTAGTTTCTCTCTTTTTCCTCTGATAGCAAATTGTATGATCTTTTGATCCTTTTATTCCTTTCATGCTTTCAGTTTCAGACCTTTTCATGTAAAAATAGCCAGGTAAATTTAAGTGATTTGAAGGCGATTGCAATAACTTATGCACACTGATTGCAGATGTTACATTTAGTCCGCGCCCTTCGCTCGTATTTCTTTTATATCCGGGAGCCGTTGGCTTTTTATAGGTCGCCGGCCAGGTGAAAAAGGAAGGAGTATTAAATCGAGAAAGCTAGAGGTAGTAGGTCAACGCCCTGTTCCTGTTTATAAATTTGGCTTTTTTTCTGGGTGTTCTTTCTTTTTTTCTTTATTTCTTTCTTTTTTCTTTCTAGATATTTTTGCCGAGTGTTGTTCCGTAGATGTTTGCCCTCACCCTCTTGGGACATAATTCCTGTGAGTCACGATTCATTGAGTCCCTCGTGGTCGTAAACGCCCTTTATCTACTCCAGCTTTTGCGTTGCTCTTGCTACGTAACACGTAACCTACCACGCGTATATATTAGATGCCTGACATAGATTATTCAGTTCTTATGCGTGAAGGCAAATAATATAAGGGAAGAAGGTAGAAGCGAAGGATATTTGAGTACTTTTGATCACTGATCAGCCTTTGTTGTGAATGTCCGATGCTTTCCCACGCAAACTCGAAACAAATCACGCAACCCTTGAAGGCTAAACATACTGAGAATACTTTCTTTGTTCCCAGAGGGTTTTGTTAATTGCTTTTCCATTATTCCATTACTTTTCCTTTATCTTTTTCTCAGGTTTAATAATCTCTTGGGCTTAAGTAAGATTGATTGTAACGAAGGTAAAAAAAACTTGGTAAATGAAATCCTCATGTTTACTGTTTGGTCTTCACAATAAAGAAAAATTTCGTTTGCAGTAATTGTGTCAGGAAGAATAGGCTCGTATCGAACAACATCTTTATTATTACCTTCCAAAAATATAGATACCACAGACTTCACACTTTTTCCTCGATTCCCCTCTTTTCCTTCTTTTTAAAAGAATTCTTATTTTTTTCCCTGTTGTCAAAAAGGTTTCTCGTTTTTTCGCTTAAATGAAAACTGAATTAATCGAACTGAATTAGAAAATTCAACTATTTTTTATTAAACGTTAATTCTTTTTAATTGAAAAGTCTAATCTCATATGTATTTCTGGTTGAGAATTAATCTTTTGGTAGAAAAGTCAGCATCTTTTATTGAAAGATATTTATTTTGAATTGAAAAGTCTACTATTATATTTTTGGTTCAGAATTTATCTCTTTTGTTTGAAAATTCAACTATTTTGTTACAAAATCATCTTTTTGGTCGAAAAGTCAACTGTTTCGTTGTTAATTCGTCTTTTTGTATAGAAAACTTAATTATTTTGTTGAAAATTTAATTATTTGGTTCAAAAATCGTTCTTTTTGGTCGGAAATTTAATTGTTTTGTTGAACATTCGTATTTTTGGATACAAAATTCGTCCTTATGAATTGAAAATTCATCTTTTGTTATAAAAGTAATCTTTTTTTGATTGAAAGTTAATTCTTTTTAACTGAAAAGTGTACTATAATATTTTTGGCCCAGAATTTATCTCTTTTGATTAAAAATTCGACTTTTTGGTTGAAAATTTAATTATTTTGTTGAAAATTCAACTACATATTTTCTTAAAAAGTAATATTTTTTGGTTGAAAATTAATTCATTTTATTTGAAAAGTCTACTATCATAATTTTGGATCAGAATTCATCCCATTTGGTTAAAAATTCTACTTTTTGGTTTAAAATTTAATTATTTCGTTGAAAATACAATTATTTTCTTAGAAAGTTATCTTTCTATGTCTAATCTTATGAATTATTTATCTCTTTTGGTTGAAAATTTAATTATTTTATTGAAAATTCGCCTTTTTGGCTTGAAAATTGCACAATTTGATTGCTATTTTTTTCTTTCTTGACTGAAAAATATTTCTTAGTTGAAAATTTATCTCTTGGGGATAAATTTTTTTTAAAAGTCTTTCTTGGTTAAAAACGCAACTGTTTGGTTAAAAAATTATCTCTTATAGTTGAGGATTCAATTATTTTTTTGAAAAGTCGTCTTTTTTGGTTGAAATCAACTCCTTTTTATTTAAGATTAAAATCTTTTTTGGTTGAAATATCAACTATGTATTATATTTTTCATTAAGAATTCATCTTTATTGGTTGGAAATTAAACTTCCTGGTTGAAAGTTGAACTGCTTTGTTAAAAATCCATTTTTTTTGTAGAAGATTCATCTTTTTGGTTGAAAATTTGACTATTTAGTTGAAACTTCGTTTTTTTTATAATTAATTTCTTAAAATTTAATTTAATTATAATTTGACTTCTATGGTAGAAAATAAATCTTCTTGGTTGAAAATTCATCTTTTTAGTTTGCAAATTCAACTATTTTGGTAGAAAATGCAATTATTTGGGTAAAAATTTATTATGTTGTTGTGAAGAATCTCATTTTTGGGCTAAAATTTCTACTGTCTTTGAAAAAATTCGTCTTTTTGCCTTGAAAATTTGACTAATTGGTTGTTAATGCAACTGTTTTGTTGAGAATTATTATTTTTTAATTCATATTTTTGCTAGAACATTAGTCTTCTTTGCAGAAAGTTCATCTTTTTGGGTAGAAAATTATTTTATTTGATTTTCTCTTTCATGATTGAAAAATCTCTTTTGGTTGAAACTTCTTTTTGTTTTTACCGTTCATCTTTGTAGGTTGAAAATTTCACTTTTTTGTTAAAAATTGGTCTCTTTTGCTTGAAAGCTCAACAATTTGGTTGTACATGCAACTGTTATGTAAAAAATGATTTTTGTTGTTGTCGAAAATTCAGCTATTTTTTTGAAAATGATTTATTTTCTTTGATTGAAAAGAAAGTTTTTTGTTTATAAATTATTTTGTTGGGTTCAAGAACCAAATGTTTTCTAAAACAATCTATCTTTAGTTTGAAAACTCAGCTCTTTTGTTGAAAATTCATCTCTTTTGGTAGAAAATTGTTTGTTTTTGTTTGAAAATTAAAATATTTTGTTGAAAATGCAATATATTTCGACTTGAAATCTTAGCAATATGGTACCTACATTAATTTTATTTAAAAGGATTTATTCCCCTATTATTTTCCTATTTTCGTGAAAAATTATAGTATTTCCTGCGTTTTGAGAGCATTTTGGGCTGTGAAGTCTGACACCACTGCCTGCAAGACATGCTATTCATTTTCGGTTTATAATGTTTTTTTTTTAATAAAGCTCTTGTAATTTTTAAAAGAACAAAAGATGGTTATTGCTATGTTAGGTAGTATCGTATACTTTTTAATATCCAGTTCCAATATATTTCTTCCTCTATCTTAAAATTCTGAAATTTCAGGACATACGAAACATAGTTTACTCAGAGCTCACAAAGCGCCCGGTGCTCGGCGCACTCACTAAGCGCCCGCTTAGTTAAGCCACATCCCTAAGCTTTTGCGGGAAATATCTCTGAGACGCATTGGCGGATTATTTGAATATCGCCTCGCGCATGCGCATCTAATGCCTCTCTCAAGATACTTACCGAATTTAGAGGTAATTGAGGGAAGAGGCACTTGGTGCGAGAAGGCGCTTAGTGAAAGTCTACTGTAATTCTATTTGTGTAAAAAACATTTTCCCATTGTTTAAAACAAAACAGGCAAGATGGTGATGCTTTTGTTTCAAGACAACTTTTTCTCCGAGTGATTTCTTTCCTTATGAAATTTTTCGAAGCTTCTAAGATAATCTCCAGAAGACATCTGTGAATATAAAAAATTTATGATAGGAAATGTGCAAAAGTTACTACTCAGCCTACAATAGTGCAACAATTTGACAATTGGCGGGTGCGATAAATCCGTGGAAGAGCGTGCAATAAAATTTTACTAGTTTCCTTTGAAAGATTTTTCGAAGGCGTTAAAGTCGATTTGATCCGAACGCTGTTCCTCCAGCTTGAGGGGTGTCAAGTCGACGCGACGTCCGTCAAAGCGAGTGCACGCGCCTGGCCTATTTTCTTCAAAAGTAATAAAAAAATCATGGCTCATTGGTCGATTATTGTCGAATCATAAGCTACACCGTTCGCTTACGTATGAAACGTAACGCTCGTGGTTATTATGTCTTGGATGCAATTTCGAAATTCGAATCCGTGTCTTGGTCTTTTATTAGACTGTTGACATATGGGAAGCATTATTTTCGCACCCTGCTTTTTCGGTGGTTGCTTGCGTTCATGACGTTCGCCGCTCTGGGCCTTTGGGGGTTGCTGAGATTCTTTGTGCCACACGATCTTTATATTCTTGAGGTCACTCTCTCTCTCTTACTCTCGCTTTCATTTTTCTCTGTCGCTCATTCCGTTTTTTTTCTCCTTGTATCCTCTTGACGCTGATCGTACATCTATCTCTTTTTCCGCTTGTATCGGCAGCAACTATCTATTAGGGCATAAATTTGTTGAACGCGTCAAACGCAGAAAACTTAACGCTCCTCTGTTGCACCACAATGAAAGAGGAGAGTACAAAGGCTCTGTTTTCAGCTGAGGAAGCAGCTCAGATGATTATTATTTTTTAAATCAAATTTATCATGGTACTTGATGAAAGACGCTTTTTCACTGTCCAAATCCTTCTATGTAAAGAAATGTATGAAATATGTAGACATCAAAGTACAAATAAAGTAAAGAAGTGAAGTTGGGAAGAAGCTTTGAAATCAAATAGATAGACCGGGGTAGCGGCAACAAGATCGAATGTTTTAGAAAACATTTGGTTTTTAACCAGAAAAGATCAATTATAAACAAAAAAGTTAATTTCCAATCTAAGAAAAAAATAATTTTCTACCCAACAGTTGCATTTACAATTAAATAGGTGAACTTTCAAACAAAAGAGACACATTTTTAACAAAAAAGTGGAATTGTTAACCTACAAAAAAGAACCTATAAAATAGTTAAATTTTCAGCAAAAAGGAACATTTTCAACCAAACAGTAGAATTTTCTACCCAAAAAGACGAGTTTTCTACCAAACTGTAGAGATTGCAATAAAAACAGACGAATTATGATTATGAACCAAATAAGATTAATTTGCAAACAAATAGTTAAATCTTCAACTAAAAAGATGAATTTTTCACAAAGAAGATTAATGTTCTACTAAAAAGACGAGTTTAAAAAATTCATTTTCAACCAAGCATTTGTATTAACAACCAGTTGGTTAAATCTTCAAGCCAAAAAGAAGCATTTTTCCAAAGACCAGTTGAATTTTCAATCCAAAAATATGATTTTTCATCAAAACAAGATAATTTTCAAACAAATAGTTAAATTGCCTACCAAAATAGTTGAATTTGCAAACTAAAACGATGAATTTTCAACCCAAAGGACTAATTTTCTGCCAAAAAATACGAATTTACAACAAAAAAAGTTAATTTTTAAACAAATAATTGAATTCCCTACCAAAACAGTTTAAAAAGATGAATTTTCTACCAAAAAACACGAATTTTCAACCAAACAGTTGAATTTTCAACCAAAAGATTAATTTCTACCAAATAGACAAATTATCCTCAGCCAAAAAATTGATTTTTAACAAATAAGTTCAACTTTCAACCATGTAATTAAATTTCCAACCAATAAAGATGAATTCTTAACGTAAAATATAATAGTTGATACTTCAACCAAAAAGGGTTTTTGTTTTAAATAAAAAGCAGTTGATTTCAACCAAAAAGACGAGTTTTCAACCAAATATTTCAATCCTCAACCATAACAGATAAATTTTTAACCAAAAAGTTGTGTTTTTAACGAAAAGTAATCAACTCTCTAACTAAAAAGACAAATTTTCAACTGTGAAAGATTTTTCAGTCAAGAATGAAAAAAAGTCAACCCTATTGTGGAATTTTCAAGCCAAAGAGGAGAATTTTCTACAAAATAATTAAATTTTCACCCAAAAGAGATTAATTTTAAACCAAAAATATAATAGTAGATTTCTCAAATAAAACGAATTAAGAGTATGAAAGATAAACGACTAACGAAACAAGTGTATCAAGGTAAAGTAAATGGCAGTGTGCCCATAGGCTGACCGCGGGAATAATGGTTAGGATGTGTAAATGAAACTCTAATTCGAAGAGACATAAAAAGCCATAGAAACACAAGAGCTTGCATGAAAACATGCATGGACGTGAAGGAAGCTAGAAAGGTATGCCAGGACAGAAAAGTTTGGCGACAAATAGTTTATAAAAAGAGTGCCAGTAGAGTGTATGACGCCTGAAACAAAAGACCTTAGATACTAGTATTTTTACTGAGTGTCGAAAAAAGCCACAAACACATTAACTTTTTTGTTGAAAATTCATATTTTCGGGTTGAAAATTGCACGATTTGGTAGAAAATTCAATTGTTTTATAGAAGAAAATTGGTCTTTTTCGTAGAAAACTAATCTTCTTGGTTGAAAATTCGACTATTTGGCAACGATTTCACGACTCATGTATACAATTTTTCATTATATCGATAATAATCGTAATTCGACTTCAGATGCCTGTGGAACCGGTCGACAATTGAGTTTTCTACCCTAGGGGAGAAAACTCGACTTTCGACACGCTCTACAGGCATCGAAAGTCGAATTTTCGATTGAGTTACGATGAAAAATACTTTCCGTGGTTGGAAATTCATTTTTTTTTGTTCGAAATTCAATTCTTTGGTTGAAAATTCAACTGTTTTGTAGAAAACTCGTCTTTTTGTCTTGAAAATTTAATATTTTGGATATTTTTGTCTCTGTTGAAATATGATCTTTTTGGTTTAAAATGCAACTGTTTGGTTAAAAATGTAACTGTCTCGATTGAGGATTCAACGATTTTGTTGAAAATTCGTCTTTTCAGGGTTTCGTAGCCCCGGGCAGAAACCCTAATACGTAGTTTCGGAAGTGGGAGTAGGGGAAGTGAGGGGAGGGAAAGTGTCGGAAGTGGGGGGAAATGAGGGGTGGGTATGTAGTGGAATTAAGGGGAGTGGAAGTAGACGAAGTAGGGGAAATTATGGGAGGGGGTAGAGGAAGTGAGACGGGAAATAAGGAAGGTAAAGAAGGGATATGATTAGAAATGAGGGAGTGTAAGGTAGAGGAAGTGAGAGTTGGGGAGGGGAATTAGGGGAAGTGCAGTTCAGGTGAAGAGGCGTGGTGAGAGGGAATTAGAGGGTGAAGTGAAGGGAAGTATGAGAGGAAGATGTTTGAACAACTTAATTGGCGTCTTCATAGGCTACAAAACCCTTTTATGTAGGGACACGGCTCCTACTTTAACTTTTTGTTGAAAATTTATCTTTTCTGGTTGAAATTTCCACTGCTTGGTTGAATTTTGAATTACTTTGTTAATTCATAAAAAGATTCGGCTTTTCACAAATCCCCCTCCCCCTGAATCGTCTTGCGTTATTTTTGTATGACCCCTAAATAAATTCACGAAATAAATGCAGTGGGCAAAAATTACGTGATAGGGGTTGGGGGGAATTGCTGACCCTGATAAAGGTGGGTTACATGGTTCAAAATTTCAGGAAAAAAACTGTACGTAATTTATGAACGGCCCCTTAAATTGCATTTTAAGATTGCTGCAGTTATGTACATATTGCAGCATGTGGTTACTAATTTACTATATTAAATTCAGCTTATTTCTTATCTTAAACCGTCCACGTCAAGGGTCAGTGGGTGAGAAACAAGCGCATTTCTCTTATCGCAGAAATACTTTCACTATGCCGAGCGCTTACGTGAACAAAAATTGAAAGATGAGAAAGATGTTTAATGTTTATAGGACTGCATTTTGAACCAAGAAATGGCGTCAAAATGTACTGAAACAAAATTGAACCATAATTGGTTTATATTAAGCAATACGAGTATTAGAGGCGATTAAATTGTTTTTCAGTTTTGACATTGATCAAGAGAACGAACATAACTGAAGTTCAAAACGAGTTTACAAACAAAAAAAAATCTGAAAAAAATATTGAAATTCTAGTTTTTTCGGTCCGCTATATTCTAATTAGTGGCATACTATTGTCACTTCCCATTTGTTACAAATTACCATTTTTTTTCTTCTTTCAATAGTGAGTGAAAATCTGAAAACGAGTAAGTTTAGAGACCAAGAAAACGCTGTACTCGACATCATGAAATAAAAACCTGTATCTTGAAGAGCTAGGTGGGGATATCTTCTTCCAATTACGTCACTTGGACTACGCCTTGTTTTCAAAGCAGATTGAAAAACATCAAGTAACCTATCCCACCTACAATACTATATCTTTGAACCTGAAACCAGCATCCAATCTTCTCGTTCACACCAATGCAATAGAGATTGTCACGTAGGGCAAATTATCTTCGTGTTCAGCAATTGTTTCATAATCTAATGTTGGTCAGATGGATTGATTCACGGCCGCTAAATAAAGCTTGATTTCATACTTTTTTTTTAGAAACGCGTATATATTATTATTATTATTATTATTATTATTTATTATTATTATTAATAATAATAAGAATAATCTACAAGTGTTCGCAGATATGCTTTTGTTTTTTTTTCCTGTTATTTTTTTTT
>CAKNWW010237049.1:7561-17810 GCA_932074435.1 Andricus kollari | reverse complement strand
GGAAGTCCAAAGAATTCTGCTGATTTCAAGAAAATTCTACTGAGTTCTAGAAAATTCTACAAAATTCAAGGGGATTTCACAGAATTCATGAGAATGTTGTCTAATTTGGTTGATTGTGGAAAATATATTTTTTAATTTTTGTATCTCGTTGACGTGTGAAGTTACATCAAAGAGTCACAACCTACTGGAAAAGCAAACAAAGGGGATATTATACGAACTGAACTTGTTTACGCACACACTCTTGTCGATGGAAAATGGACTGCCGAACATCTAACGCGTGCTTCTGATTGGTTAATCTTCTATTGTTAATTACTCGTTAATTATTAACTTTAGCAAAAATTTTTATACTTATTTTCGACACCATTTTTTTTGTTAGAATTCAAATTTACAAAAATGTTTTTTGATTATTGGGATTTTTTTGAGTTTGTTGAGTACTGAGATGGTAATCTTAGGCACTTCCATGGTGTTGATCTATTTCCCGCTTTGCCATACGCCCAGGGAGAAGTCGAGTCCTTTGTGGAGAATGATCAGTGTAAGATCTACTGGAATTTCTCGTTCTCCACCACTCAACGTATCAGTGCTACGAAGCCTAATATTGTCCTCCAAGATCTGAAGACCAAGATCATTTACGTGATTGAATTCTGGGCACCAGCCGATGGTAATATCACGGCCAAGGAGGAAGAAAAGCGGGCGAAATATCAAGCACTTCTTTTCCAGCTGAGCAGGCTGTACCAAGGCTACAAAGTCCATCTTATAGTTCTCATAATCGGCTGTCTCGGAGGTATGAAAGCTTCATTTCTTAGCCAACTCAACAAGCTTCGGGGGCTTGCTGTTCTTCTGGGATCACTTCATCTGGTCCGTCAACACTGTTCCTCATAACATTCTACAAATATTGGTAGCTCTAAAAAAGTATCCAAAGGTGAAACCTTCATCTCCAACTGTCCCGTCTGCCGCGTAAGTTCATCCGCGCCTAGAGACCTGACTCCAAGGTACAGTGTTGAACGATGTTGCCTCGCGTAAATTTCCCGCTCTTGCTTACCTTTTACGACAGAAGGAGCAGAAGTGGATGATGTACACGTTGTATTTGCGTCCGGATTGCTTGCTGTAAGGATCCATGATCGTAGCTTCCGAAGCCTACAACTTCTCCCATTTATTAATAAAATTTAAAATAAGAAATTTATATAAAATATAAAAATCATCATTTAAAATTTTTGAGACATATTTAAATATATTATATAATTTGATCTACTTAGTGATGAACAACTCTCCCTAGGGATTGCGGGACCGTGTAGTTGATGGGAGGGCTTATTTGTCTCATAGGGCTATAGATCTGGATAGGTGAACCAGAGAGACTGCATCGCGAGGTGTAGCTACTCTAGGGAACTGACGGACTCTAGTCAGTGGGACTTAAACTAAGGAGCGATCCTTCCAGGGGGTAATGGCAAAGCTTTCTGGAATATCGAGGGCGCGAGTTCTCATGCTCCCAAGCTACGACGGGATCGCCGTGTCAAGGGCTGAATGGTACCAGGGTTAACAAATCCTTGAACATCCCGGCCTGTCCCCCTCAACAGAGGCGGACAGGCTGGGGTCTCAAAGGAGGTGCCTTTACGGGGACCTTGGGACACCAGGTCAAATCCCATAGTATGTAGACCTGCCCCCTGCAAGCGGGTCTCTGCAGGGGGTGTTTATTATTTCCCTAGCTTCTCGTGGGACAATTAAATTAAACACGAAAACAAAAACAATGAGGGGCCCGTTCTGGGTCCCTCCTCTAACCCATCGCCAGTGGTGGAAGGCACCTCAGGGGGCAGTCCACCACGAGCGGTGCGAACGTCTGGAGCCTTTGCGGCTCCGGATTACCTACCCAATCTAGGGACTCTGAATTAGCCTTTTAATGGCTGAGACGGGAATCCCCATGATGCAGATTAATTTCACCACAGCAAAGGCGCCTCGGCGGTTCTGGCCAGGCGCTTGTCAGTGGTGCAGGCAGGAATTGCCTTAATCCAAGAACCCTGGTTAATCAGGGAAAGGATTAGTGGCTTGTCAGGATGTGGCTCCATATATAAGGGGCCACGAGAAAAATCGCCAAGGGCATGCATAGCCGTCAAGGGTATGGATGCGATCTTGGTGCTTAAATTCTGTTCTAGAGATCTCACCGTTATTAAGGCGAGACTCAGGGACAGTAGCGGAGAAAGGCTAGAGGTGTTTATCGCCTCGGCTTATTTCCCTGGCGATGCCAGGGGACCTCCGCCTCCTAGAGAGGTGGTGGCTCTAATTCGGCAGTGCCAGGAGAATAAAATCCCTCTGGTGTTGGGATGTGATGCAAACTCTCACCACACGGTGTTGGGAAGCACAAACATCAGCGACAGAGGGAGGGATTTAATTGAATATATAGCAGGCACAGAGCTGGAGATTCTGAATCGGGGTGATACTTCCACATTCCAGACTATAAACAGGAGTGAGGTTCTCGATTTGACTCTATGTTCGGGTGCACTGAGGAGCAGGGTAGTGGACTGGAGAGTCTCCGATGAGGAGTCTCTCTCGGACCACAAATATATCGTGTTTCGATGAACCCTAGGAAAACCGGTGGTTTCGAAGATCAGAAACCCCAGAAATACACTTTGGGACTCCTATAAAGAGGAACTCAAAGGGAGGCTTGCGGAATTTCCCACAAGATATGGTACCATTGATGAGTTAGAGCACACCGCAGATTTTCTGCGAAGGGCTTTGACTACATCATATGAGAACAATTGCCCTACAAGCACAATTAAGTCTAGGAAGGGAGCGGAATGGTGGAATACCCACCTGGAAAGACTCCGTAAAAGGACAAGAATGTTGTGCAATAGGGCAAATAGAACTAAATTGCCTTCGGACTGGGACATCTATAAGACGGCCCAGTCTGAATACAATAAAAATATAAGAAAGTATAAGCGGGAAGATTGAAGGGGCTTCTGCGAGGAATCGAAAAACATTCCAGAAACAGCGAATCTGCACAAGATCCTGGCGAAAAATCCGGATGCTCGCCTCGGGCTCATAAGGCTCGAT
The DNA here is from genome assembly GCA_932074435.1 of Andricus kollari. NCBI lineage: Eukaryota > Metazoa > Arthropoda > Insecta > Hymenoptera > Cynipidae > Andricus > Andricus kollari. Next base: position 14,768 of record CAKNWW010237049.1, on the reverse strand, counting down.
AATGGTGAGTTTGTCGAAGACGAAGAAGTAACGCTGAATCACCTGATGGAAGTTCACTTCCCGGGTTTTCAACGAATCCGAACCGACCAAGAGGAGGAAGGCTGGGGCCAAGAGGTGGTGAGGGCCGACTGGAATTTCGCCTCTAAGGTCGCTGATTACAAGAAGGTGGAATGGGCCATAGGGTCCTTCTGTCTTTTTAAATCACCAGGGGCGGATGGCATTTATCCAGTGCTTTTACAAAAAGGCATGGATTTGGTCGTCCCTCCTCTGAAGAAATTATTTAGGGCAAGTATAGCCCTTAAACACGTGCAATCGGCATGGAAGGATGGCAGAGTGGCCTTCATACCCAAACCTGGGAGGGAGGGTCACACTGCGAGGCTGGTCGAGAGATACATTAGGGATGAGGTGCTCTTGGCCTCGCCGCTGCATAGAGGGCAGCATGCTTTTCAGGCTTGCTGCTCGGTAGAAACTGCGCTTCATGCTGTTGTGGCAAAATTGGAGTAGCAGTTGGAACAAAAGGGTTATGCTGTGGGCGCTTTCTTGAATATAGAGGGTGCTTTGAGTAATACTCCTCCAAAAGTCATCTGCAGAGAGGCTCTGAAATGTGGCGTGCCGTACCAGCTTGTACGCTGGATAGGAAGCATGCTACATCGGAGAAGACTCGAAACCAGATGGGATGAGGGCCTAGTAAGGGCTGCTCATTGTAGAGCTCTGGTGCGATAGCTCAGGGCTCTCGGTAAATCCTGAAAAGACAAACCTGGTCATTTTCACGAAAGACTATAAAATTCCAAAAGTTGACGCTCCTGCATTTTGCGGTGGGAAGCTGACGTTTTCAGATTCGGTTAGATGTCTGGGAGTAATCCTAGATGGTAAGCTGAACTGGGCAAAGCACCTGGAGACCCAATGCAGGAAGTTTGTCATGACTTTTTGAATGTGCAGGAGAGCCTTTGGGTTGACGTGGAGACTAGGGCCTAAAATGATTGCATGGCTCTACTCTGCTGTCCTATAACCCAGGCTCCTACATGCAGACGTGGTCTGGTGGCCACGAGCGGAACTTAAAACAATGCAGGACAGGCTGCGAAGATTACAAACGCTAGCATTTAGGGGTTTGACTGGAGCAATGAGAACTACACCCACAGCGACGATATGATTCATGCTCTGTGCTAGAGTGCCACACGCGATGTGCCGCCTGGTAAGAACAAATAGATGGGCTCGGGGGACTAGGCACACTAGGCTCCCGAATGATATCAGTGCATTGCTAATTCTACAGACGAGGCAAGATAAAATAACAAAATGCTTCAACTTTGCCAAAGCTTTCCGCGTCTGTATCCCAAGCAGGGATCTGTGGAAAGCAAATAGTAACTTGGTCGACAGATTACTATCTGTTCCGACAGCCAAGCGACACTGACTGCAATAGGGAAACCAGACATAACATCAGAACTGGTTTGGGAATGCAAAAAGGCATTAAACCAACTTGCAGAAAGAAACAATGTGGCTCTCATATGAGTCCCTCGTCACACAGGGATCAAAAGCAATGAAAGGGCGGACCAGTTGGCAAAACGCGGCGCACCAAGTGAATACATAGGACCAGAACCGGTACTGGGAATAGCGTCTTGCTGTATCGATTTGGCCATCAAAAGCTGGATCCGAACAAAACACCGGGAATACTGAGAGCAGATCCAGGGTTGCCGTCAGGCGAAATCCATCCTGGGTTATACCCATAGGATGGACAGAGTCAGGGAAATCCTGGGTTTACCCAAGAAAGACATAAGGACAGTGGTACAGATCCTAACTGGGCACAACCACTTGAACTATCATATGCACAAATTGGGGTATAACCCCACGACAGAGTGCAGGAGATGCGGCAGGGATGATGAAACATCCCTGTATGTACTATGCCAGTGCCCGGTATTAGCTGGGCTCAGGCAACAGACCCTCGGGGCCCATTTTATGGGATCAGAGGAAATTACAACGCGATCAGTAGTCGACATACTAGGCTTCTTCAAGAGATCTGGGGTCAACTGCTGAAAGCGAATAAGTAAGGGTGTGGCACAATAGGCTTTATAGCTTGAGCGCCAGAGGAGCTCTCCATGAGCTCCTCGCCCGTCCTAAAACCACCTAACTAACTAGCGATGAACAAATGATCATGATTTATACCAATCAAAATCAGTGACCAAAAGAACGAAAAAGAAAGTCCGGGTAAGTATTTTTGAATGCGGATACATGGACAAAAAAAGAAGTGCGCGAAATGTAAGGTTTGCTCTGCACAAAAATTTCCAATTATAAAAAAATGACGGATGAAAATACAACTGGAACTAGCCGACATTCATAAAATTAGTTAACACCTTTCTATATTATTTTGATTTTCATAGAATAAATCGGAGATTAATATTAGTACTATAACACAGAAAAGAAAAAGAAAACTTTTTAGTTTTTTATATATAAAAATGATATTTCTTTTTAAATTTAAAAACAAAATAAAATTATGGTTTGACCAAATTTATTTAAAATTGGATAGGCTGTGCAGTGTGCATGCTGAAGGCACGGAATCTTTACGGTACATAATATGTTGTTTTTAAATGGATTTTAGACGACTCGTATTTCACCGATTAAAATTAATTTTCTCAAAAAGACAGAAGGGTCAAGACCAGCTGAAAAATTATTTTAAAAAGTTTCTGAGAAGTTATCTCTACCTTGCGTCTTTTTCCAAATGTTCGCTAAAATATTAATCAAGTTGGCTATAATTGTGTTTTTCTGAAAATAAAACAATTTTCTAATATTTCCTTAAAAAAATTTAATGTGTAAATCGACAAGTTGAAAAATTTTCGTTTACAAAGTATTAGCATTTTTTTAAAAGAAAAATACAATTAAAACTGACTTTATTAATATTTTAGCGAAATTTTCGAGAAAAATAACGCAAGATAAAAAACGTTTTTACCATTTTTTTTAGAAGTTTTTTATTTTTTGGTTTACATTTTCTGGTTTAGATACTGAACTACTTAAAAAAATTTCAACATTCTTTTATAAACTGCAGCACGATCTTAAAAATTTGTAATACTCATAACATAGTGAAAAAAAATCTTCGTCCAATAGGTAAAATATGCATCGTCTAAAATTCCTTTCAGAACAACATATTTTGTCTCGAAACGATTCTGTGACTGTAGTATGCACAGCCTGCCCAATTTGAAATGAATTTGGTCTTTAATCAAATTAAAAAATGGGTTTATTCAGTAATGTAAATATACCTGAAAATTTGTGTAATTTTTCTGCTTAATTTCTAATATACTAACTTAATATTAAATATATGTAGGGGAAAGTAGGGTATAGTGTTAGTGCAGGGCACGGTGACTCTTGAAAATAATGCTCGTGTTTCTGGAGTTTCATATTCATTTTTTTCACATAAAATAGCTTTCTTGATTACCAAAGAAAGCTATTTTACGCAAAATAATTAATATGAGAATGAACAAACACGAGCACTATTTACAAGATTCGCCGTGCCCCGCACTGACGCCATACTCCACTTTCCCTTATACCTTTGTTCTTTTATTAGAAATTTGATCAAAACTGCTTTAATCTTATGGTAGTGGAATGGGTAGTAAAAAAATATCTGCCAATAGGATTTTTTGATGATGAAGTAACCCAAGAATTTTTCATCTATTTGAACAAAAATTCGAATCTCCCACAAAAAATGCCCTAGAATCATTGATTTTTCCTTAACTTTCATGGATATGCAAGAAGCCGCAATCAAAGCGCTACAAAAAATGTATCAAAGATACATTTTACTGCGGATGATTAATATGATTAAAAGAAGATGCATAGAAATTTTTATTTCATTTTGCAATGGTGTATTATGAGTGTTAAAAGTAGAAAAAACAATATCGGAAAGTAAAAAAAGTTGTTTTCACTTTATACATGTCAAATATAAATTTAATAAATACTATATTTAAAATATTAAATCAAAAGTAAGAAATTTATAATAATATATATCTATTGCAAACTATGCTTAAAAGATCAATAAGAAATAATTTCCTTTGAGTAGCTTTATTAGTTATATATCACTTATACACATTTTATAACTTTCTAATTAGGTCATTATAGCGACAATGATTGGGTCATACAGTGTTTAACTTTGAAATTCACCGCCGCAAGTGGTGCTAACGCTGGAAGTGATATGGCCAAGATGTTTCGAAACCTTTTAAAAGAATATAAACTTCAGGCGAAAGTGCAAGGAATTACTGTATATAGCGCTGCCAGCAGAACAAAATTTATCGTACAATTGGAGTTGCTTATGGACCAGGATGGTACTGCGTTTGATTCAGAAGACCAAAATTTTAGGTGCATAGCTCAGGATGAAAAAGGTATAGCCGGGTAAGCATGGAAAATCGGCGATCGCTCGTATCAGGCTGAAATTTATTTCAAATGTTCATCCTAATGTAGAAAAAAACTTCAAAGACTTTTACCCTTCAAATTGAATTTTTTGGAAGTTATGGAGACGGAAATAAAAATAAAAAAGTGGGTTTCTCGAAAACCGCTTGACCAATTTTGATGAACAAAATATATGTTGTGAAGACCGATAAGACAATTGACCAAAAAATTCAAGAGAATTTTATGTAGAAGATAATAATTAAAAAAAACGTTTGAATTTTTTGAGAATTTTTTTGAAGGTGATGTTTTTGACGTGCGAAAACCATATTTTCACAAAAAAATCTCTATCTCTCCTAGATTAACATATTTTTCTCCCGAACTGATCGGAGTGGTGCGCCATAATTAAAAAAATAATAATAATTTTCGTATTACCATATGGAAAACTTACATGACGAATGCATTACGACATGCTGTAATATATAGTAAAAAGTCAGAAAACAACACAAAAAGAAGTGGATATATTTACAAAATGGCAGTCTACCTGTTATGGAAATTGCTTAAATTATTGCCGAGACTCGGGTTGAAAATGTACGTGTGAACCAGTTTACACACCACCTGAGAGGGTACGTGGGGCGTTTTTTTAGTAACTACTGGCTTGTATTTTCTATAAAAAATGCAAATATGAGGTTTATTTAAACAGATATAACATTTTAAGACATTTTTAAGACACAACACTACAAAACATTGGAATCCTATTTTAATGGATGTGGTTCCAAAGAATAATCACATCATTGAGAGGAAGAGGATCAAGCGTCATCTACGGTGGAGGCCACTGCAAGCAATGCTCGAAGCCGTACGTAATTCCAAGATCCAGTGTATTAATTGTTCGTGGAAAATACGTGATAGTACTTCAGTATTGTTATTATTATCAACACAGTAATAAATCGTCGGAATATCAAAACGTTGGAAACAAATGAAAATTGCATTGTGAAATACGTGAGCGCCACTCATAGGTCATAGTGCAACAGTGATCCCAATGTTGGCGAACTTTTCTTTGCGTTTGTGTCGGGGCAGCGGGCTCATTGGTCGCAGTTAGCGCGCATTCTTGTGCGATTTGTAATAATTATTTTTTTTAACACCATAATTGTTTCTATTACTCGTTTTTGATTGCGCGTCAACTGCGAACAATAAACCCGCTCCCCGATGCAGGCGAAAAGAAAAGTTTGCATGTATTTGCCATAAACAATTAATACACTGGAACTTGGAATTACGAATGGTTTCGGACATTGCTCTCAATGTCCTTCCACGTACATGACGCAACCTGATGCATCTAACACGCCGAAAGCGTTAGTTACATCAGAGTTTTATTTCAATAGAGAAGAAGGCTTAATCCTCCTCTCCATGATATGTATGGTCTTTAGGAACCACACTCATCAAAATAAAATTTCAATGTTTTGTAGTCACTAAAAAACGCACTGCGTACTGTACCTCTCGGGTGGTGTGGAAACTACTTGAATCTCGGCAACAATCAGACCAATTGCCAAAACAGGTAGACTGCCATTTTGTGAAAATATCGACTTCTTTTTGTATTGTTTTCTGACTTTTTGCTATCTATTACAGCATATCGTAATACATTTGTCATGTGAGGGTTCCATATTGTAATTCGAATTTTTTTTCCAACTATGGCGCACCACTCCGATCAGTTCGGAGAAAAAATTTGTTAATCTAGGGGATGTAGAGATTTTTTTGTGAAAAGATGGTTGTCGAACATATACTTTGTTCATAAAAATCGTTCGAGCGGTTTTTGAGAAAAAACAACTTTTTTTGTTTTTCTTTACCCCTCCATAACTTGGAAACAAATGTAATTTGAAGGTTACAAGTCTTTGTAGTTTTTAACTACCTTAGGATGAACAGTTAACATAAATTTCAACCTAATACGATCGGGGACCGATTTGCCATGCTTAACCGGCTATAGCCTTCAGGTGCACAAAATTTTCTACAGGAATTAAGACTGCAAAACAAAGATGAGATTGAGCTAGATTATGAAATTATAGAGGATGAAATAATAATAGAAGAAGCCGAAAGTAGAATGAATCAGTCGCCTTCATAAAATTAAAGTACAGCGCATAAAATCATCACAAATTGGAGTGTTGCTGCATCACGCCAAATACGAAAATGGCAGAAGCGAAGTAAAAACACGCGAGAGCAAAAACTACCTAAGAATCGGCCAGCCTCGTGTAAAGCCGAAAATGCACGAGCACGAACACGAGGCTCGGGCCGAGCTCACCCGACTTCACGATTCGGTTTCGTTGACTATTAGGAGGTTTGGGTGGATTTTTGTTCTAAAAAATTCACACCTAAAGGAAAGACTTAAAATGCATGTGATGAAGTCTTGAAATATTTAATGATTATGTCTTTCAGGAATTCTTATGGAATGTTTTAGACTATCTTATTCTACAGGGAATACAGTTTCCTTTTTCATTATTTACGTTTTATTTTTCAATCGATTTTAAATATTGTAAAGTTAAAATCATAATGAATAATAATTATTATTTTTAATTTATTAAATATTGTCAACATTTTTACTGTATGCTTACCTCTGATAATTACCTTTCTTTCCATGCTATTTTAGACTATAATCACAACTTTGGGGATCTTGAGAGAAAAAGCCGAAAAATTATTAAATTTACCTTATTATCTTTCTTAATATATAAAAACTTTATAAAACCTTCAATGTCTTAAAATGTTTATCTCAACAATTCAAAATTGAGTATTTAAAATTTTATTTTAATTGTGAAATAATTGTTATTGAAAACAAATTAAGAAAAAGAAGGTTTTATAA
>CAKNWW010237025.1:1262-12738 GCA_932074435.1 Andricus kollari | reverse complement strand
ATATATTTCATCATTGTTTCGAAGTTATTTGGACTTGAACCTGTGAGAGATCAAATCTAAAATGATAATTTATTCTTGTTTGCGATTGAGACTTATCTTTTGATGACGAACAGATGATAATTTGTTAATGAAATATTCTCTAATCGTAACTGATTACTATCGATTTTAAATTTAAGTAGATTCGAATTAAATTATTGAATTTTTTTTGTGTTAGTAATATAATGTTTTCAAAAATATGTAATTGCTAAATTAATATTTTTTAAAAGGAGGTGAATTTATCTCGTTTTCTTTTTTTTTTCGATATGGAACTTTGTTAGTCAGGAAGTAAGAATCTCTCCAAATAATATTCCTGACTCACTGAACCAGACTCCACTTTCTCCTTATGACTTTGGGTTCTACATCGTTACACATGAATTAAAATGTCGCGTGCACGCACGACTTTTTTCAATGTGAACAGTTCAAGGTTGTGGGAGAATGGTACTTTAAAACTAAATATTATAGTAATCAATTTACTTTCCAAACAATATAAAAACGTTTCATATTCTTATTGTAAATTAATTTGATTTTTAATCTGGGTTGATTAATTATTTTTATTATTAACATTTTTTTTTAAATTCAAATATATTTGCAGAAAATGTTTTTTTTTTAATGTCGATAGGGATTGCAAAGCAGTTACTTTCATTATTATAGAGTACTAACGGTCAGTCAACTTGAACCGTGATTTGCAGTTATGGGACACGTAAATGATGTACCATTCACAGAAAGAAATATGCAGTAAAAGTAGCACAATCTAATTTTTCTTTTAGTCCTTAAGATGACTAGAAGATTTGATTTATATCCATTTTTCGTATTTTAGATATCTACAGGGCTATAAAAAAATATTTTATATTTAATTCTAAACTGCATGTTAAAAAAATCTGATCGAAATGTAATATGCATATAAGTAAAGTTATTTGGAGTTTGCACATACCGTAAATTAATTTTAATATACCGTCATGTCGGTAAAACAGAGTGCGTGGATTTTAATGTGAGTACAGGTACTTGGGAGTTAGGTTTCATAATTATTTGTTTATTTAAATGTTTCCACTTAAAAACCAGTGTAATTTATATTTATCTAGGAGGAAGTATTATGTTTCATTATTTATAATTCAAAATTACTGTCAAAATAGTTTTTGATTTGTATAAAGTGCAAATATCTGACTTTTCTAATACACGATTAATATGCGGTATATGAAATTTAATATACATAGTCTCTTAATGGCAATTTCGTATACCGAAGTTTCAGATTCAATATAAAAATATATATTGAATGTATATTAAAATTGCAAACATTTTTAACAGTGATATAGTTTTCTGATAAAATGAAGTAGTGATGCGTGAGAAATTCGGGTTATTAATTATTATGAATCAGTTTATCATTAAATAGTCTTATTATAAAGTAAATATTTCAGTAAATTCATTATTCTAAGATAAATATTCTTTCCATATAATTTCCTTCAGAATGTTTATAAAACCGAAGCTATTTCATCTACGTAAGATTGGTAGTAAAAAAAAAAAACATCTGTTCAATAAAACATCAGCTATACGCAACATTGTAAGAAAAGAAGAATGAAGGTATTTGATCAAATAATTACTTTAAACATTCCTCAAGACTTGATTTATTTCTCATGGTATGAAAACATTTATGAAATTTAATATACATATTAGTCTCTTAATAAAAATTTCGTATACCGAAGTTTTAGATTTAATATACAAATATATAGTAAATGTATATTAAAATTACAATCATTTTTAACAGTGATATAGTTTTCTGATTAAATGAATTAGTGATGCGTGAAAAATTCGGGTTATTAATTACTATCAATCAATTTGTCATTAAATAGTCTTATTATGAAATAGATATTTAAGTAAATTCATTATTCTAAGATAAATATTGTTTCCATATAATTTTCTTTAGAATGTTTATGAAACCGAAGCTTTTTATTTCGTCTATAGTAAAAAACAAAACATCTGTTCAATAAAACATCAGCTATATGCAACATTGTAAGAAAAGAAGAATGAAGGTATTTGATCAAATAATTACTTTAAACATTCCTCAAGACTTGATTTATTTCTCAAGGTAAAAAAACATTTATCAGCATTGCACACGATTATTTAATATATTAAAAGCAATCAAATTTGGAAATCTACTGATAATTTTAAACTTTAGACTCGACTTCAGAAGATAAGGAAAATCACACAACATTAAAGAAACGATTTGAGGAACAATTTCTGGTACTAGTCCAATATCCCATATTTCATAATGAATAATTTCCTATTGCAGTAATTCATTATACTTTATAGAGGAAATGTATTCAAGTTTGCTTCATAGTCACTGTTGCCACTAACTGTTTTCTAATGGACGTATTATACAAAGCTAAATTTTCTTCACAGATTTCCTTACTAGAATATTCATATATTTTGTAATGCACTAGATATGGTTGTTTTCCATGTGAAAAATAATAAAATTCACTTTTTTAAGAAGACTGCTGCAAATGTCAAGTTTGTATCCGCATGTGGTTTCTCTACTTTTGAATCTTCTTTTTTTGCATTCACAATTATAAGAGGATATTTGTACAGACAAAGTAAGAACGACTTCAAGAAATACTTAAAACGTAACGGAATCTCTAATAGTGGTTGTGAGATTTCTGGCATGGATTGGTATTCCACATATGTCCAAGCTCAGAGAGCCAGACTCGTTTTTCTTGTTTTCAAGTACGAGAAACCCATGGGCCCAAAACGAATTTAAGAATAGCATATGCATTTAAAAACATTTTAAAAGAAGTATTTTTGGCTTAATAAGCCCGTGAAATATTATACAATTTATGACATAATTTGAACATCTGTTTAATCAACTAGCTCATCTGGAAGACAGGCTATTTTTGGATTGTAATTTGAATTTTTCTTTTACATGTATATCACAAAATTTGTAATCAAATAAAATATTTAGTGTATATTAACCGTCACATAGAAAATAAAAAAGTACGTCGAAATTAAAAAAAAAAAAAATGAAATTTGTGGCTCCTTTTATACAGACACAAGTTTCTTTTGTTGTTTTTTTATGTGTTCTTTGGGCCCTAAAAATATTTTGGGATAAAAATTCGTTTTTTTTTAAATATGCTCGATGTGGAAAAAAGTTTAGAAGAAAAATTGGTCCTTTAGAAGAGTTGTATAAAAAGTTCCTTTTCCATTTTTCTATATTTTGCACCGATTTTCGAGTATTTCCAAAAATATAGATACGCAAATTTTGTTAAGAATATTTTTTGGTACAAAATATCGAAAAATGTTCATCATTTTTATTAATTTCAACTTTTAAATATTTTTTACGGATTTCAAAACAATAAAATTTAAAAAATGTTTTACACTCGATCCTAAAATTTGTTTAAAAATAAAAATATTATTACTAAATGGGGCTAAAAATTATTGTTACATAAATAATAATTATCTATAAAGTTTTAATAAGGAAATTTAGTTTCATACCAATTTTTTACTTTCTTTTGCAGACGTTTTTAAAGATCCGCAAAATTAACATTTTTATTTTTTTTCCAGAGCCGTCAGTCGGTATGTGAAACTTCTTTGGACAATTCGCGGTCACGAAAAGAAAAATCGAAGTGTTGCCGACGTTTTTCGGCAATATGTTGATCGACATCCCAATAAAACCTGTTTTGTGTTCGAGGATCAAGAGTGGACGTTCCAGCAAGTATGTCTATTGTTTTTGAAATAATTTTTTTCAACTTTACATTTCACTTTTATAACTAAAATTACAATTTCTGCAAAACTTGTTCTTTGCTTGAACAAGAGAGACATGTTCAAAATTCACTGTTAAATAGTAAGCAAATATCCAAAAATCTTCTATCGTTAGAGAACAAAATACATATGTATTTGTCTAAAGTTCTTTTGATGTTTGTGAATTCTATAAACACATACCGATTGTTAGTGAACGAATTACAGATTGAAAATTAAATGTAAAAATTTGATATATTTTCATTTTGCATGAAGTATTCGCTTAGTTATGAAGTAGACAAATTTGTCATTTTATTTCCAAAATCGTATAAGTGTAGAATTTCCTTTTGTTGCGAATTCATTTTGTGATTGTAGTTTTTATTATTTTGTTGAAAATTCATCTTTTTGGGTTAAAAATTCAACTATTTTTGTAAAAAATCAACTGTTTGGTTTAGAATGTACTTTTTTGCTGCAAAATCATATTTTCGGTTTAAAGATTCAACGTTTTTGTAGAAAATTCATCTTTTTGGCATAAAAATTCAACATTTTGCTTGAAAATTAATCTGTTTCGGTTAACGACTCAATTATTTAGTTGAAAATATTTTTTTTGTAGAAGTTTAATCTTCTTGCGGTTAAAAATTCATCTGCTTGGTTGAAAAATTGAATAATTTTGTTAAAAGTACATTTTATTTGGTTGAAAATTAATTTTTTAATCGGAATATTGAACTATTATATTAAGTTGAAAATTAATCTTTTTTAGTCGAAAATTCAACTAAGTGGTTAAAAATTCATTTCTTTGGTTAAAAATTTAACTATTCTGTTTTTGGTTAAAAATGTATTTTTATTAGTTGAAGATTCATGTATTTTGTTAAACAAATCCTTGGTTGAACATTGAACTATTTTATTGAATTTTCGTGTGTTAAAAACTTAACTATTTGGTTGAAAAATTATGCATTTTGTTGAAAATTCGTCCCTTTTCTAGTATAAAATTAATGTTCTTGGTTCAAAATGTAACTGAAGGGTGGCAGTACTGAACTAGATAACCAACAAAATCGTAATTTTACAGAAGAGCGGTAAAGTATTCTGTAAAATCGAAATCAGCATTTAAAGATAAGTCAGAAGTCCACTTCCGAGATGACGTATTGCTGATTCAAGCTCAACTAAATCTGATTAGAAATAGTTACTCACTTTCGAGGAAATAGATGTGTCGGCTGACAATATAACTCGAATTTTCAATTTTTCACAAAAATAAGAACTTGCTTCCGAGGTATGAGGAAGCTAAATAAGAATAACAAATCTTTGATACAAACAAATTATTCTGTTGCGAGAAAATCAAAATTTAGTGTGATGGTACCACACTGAAATAGATGAAAAAATTATTACTACTTACAATTTGGCTAAAATTTAAATTACGTTTTTTTATTACCGCATTAGAACATGAGATTTCGAAAAAATGTTTTTATCTCAACGCATATTTGATTTTTTTTTTTAGATTTTTAATGCAATAAGCCAATTTTCGAAAAAATGTTGGTTATCTAATTCTGTACTCCCATCCTTCAACTATTTTTCTGAAAATGGATTTTTTGCTACAAAATAAGTTTCTAACTAAAATTTGATCTTTTATAGTTGAAAGTTCATGTATTTTGTTGAAAATTTGACTTGGTTGGTAGAAAATTAATCTTCTTGATTCAAAATTCATCTTTTTAGTTAAAAAATCAACTATTTGCTTAAAACTTGATGTATTTTGTTTAAAATGCAATATCCCTAAGCTGTAATAAATGTTGATTTACTATTTTTAAGTACAAATTTGTATTATGTAATATCCCCTTCCCGCCCTCCACCACCATAAGAAACAGTAAAATATTACCAAACCTCTGCTTCCCCCAAATCGTCTTTGGGATAAATTTAGAAACAATCATTTTTTGGCATTAAAATTATACAAATGTCTAACGGTCAGGGAAAATGAAAAATTGGTCAGGGAAAAGTCAGCGAAAAAGTCAGCATGAATATTATTAATAATTTAATTATTTATTTGCATTTTAGGTGGAAGACTTTAGTAACAAAGTTGCATCGGTATTCAAAAATCATGGTTACCGGAAAGGAGATACAGTGGCATTATTTCTGGAAAACCGACCAGAATACGTTGGAATTTGGCTCGGGCTGAGTAAACTTGGAATAATTATTCCTCTGATCAATACTAATTTGAAAAAAGCATCCCTCTTGCACAGCATCAATACTGCGAAATGCCAAGCCTTAATTTATGGCGTTGATCTAGCTGATCGTAAGAAAATTTAATTATTATTAATATTGCATATAATAAAATTATCCTTCAAGAAGAATATAGAGACCTAAATTGGTATTTATAGTTTGGAAATTACATACTTGCACTTACATATATGACCTTAAAATTTCTTCTCCCGCGTGTTTCGGCCTAATCAGTTTCTACTTGATGGATCTAGAGGGATTTAGTCACGCTAGGCTTTAATTAAAAGCGTTTAAGAAATTGAGAAAATGAGGTTTCGAATTATGTGAAGGACGAAAACGCTCGTTTAGTTAGTGGATTAAATATCTTTCTTCAAATTTAACAGAAGTCATTAGTCAAGTCCATGGAGAAATATTGAAAAAAATCAAACATATTTTTGATGAGAAGTAATTTTGAAAATATTCGAAATTGGAAGCAGGAATTGGAACCCTTTATCTTGGAGCCTAGGATATAAACATTGTTTGATGATAATAATTTTTTTTAGCTGTTAAGGACATTGCATCGTCTTTGGACGCGAAACTGGCTCTCTACAGATTTGATGAGAAACCAGGATTACCTTCAAGTGGTTTGAAAGAAAAGGACCTAACTGCATTTTTAGCAGAAGCACCAACAGTCCCTCCAGTAGTTCAAGATAAAGGATCTTATCATGACAAGGTGTTGTACATTTATACGAGTGGTACAACTGGTCTTCCCAAGGCTGCGGTTATCACCAATTCAAGGTTTTTACAATTTTTTGGTTACAAGTTAAATAATTTCATTCAATATTAAGAATTAAGTAAGATTATTAATAGATTCTTTCCCACAATTCTAAAAGAATTTTCTTCGAGAACCTTAAAGAAATCTAAATAAGAAATTAGAAATCAGTTTCAGTGATTTGTTTATAGTCTCCTTATTAATTAAAGCGGCAAACGGTAAATGGTGCTAAGTCTAATTAGCCTAATTTTATAGGCGAGAAAAAAACCTTTCTAAAGGAATAATTTACAACCGATTGAGTGAATTTTTTGTAGGGGTATGAATCAATTTAATAACCATTGTGTGAAAAATAGACGGCGTTATATGTGCATGGAATAATATAGTAAAAATGACGATGGACTTAACACTGTTTAGCTTTACCTGATATTATAAATTAAAAAGTACATAACTCGTTAAGAAAATTGTATTAAATAGTACATACTTGTATTTATTTCATAAACAAATAACACAAATCACACAGTATGATTTTTGAAGAAAACTCAATTTCTTCAAAAGTGGACTTAACGCCGTTGAGATTTTCCTACAAACTTCAATTATAATAGCCTTCTTTATGATTTTCATTAAAGCCCCTCATAAAAATATTGTGGGATATCCCATTCATGTCTCGAGATATCCTGGGGACATTCATGGAATATCTTATTGTATAACTATTCAAGGTGGAAATTTCGATATTCGTGGAATATCTATTGGACATCCTTGCATGCTTTTAAAACTTGTATAGCAACAGGAGTATTGTTTTGGGTGATAATTGGTTATTTACGTGATATTTAATTAAGGTGGGAATTTCGATATCCCTGGGATATCTATAGGATATCCTGCGATGGTTTTGTGTATATTGCAGCAACAGGATATTGCGGGATATCCCAATAATGCTAAAATATTTGTGGATGTTTTTGGGGCCCTTATGGCAACATGATATTGCAGGATATCCCGGTTATGTCCCAAAGATTCAAAAAACATCATAGGGATATCTATAGGATATTCAATCAAGTTGGATTTTTCGATATCCCTGGGATATCCACAGGATATCCTGGTATGTGTTTGGGATTTTCATTGTAACAGAGTTTTTTTCGGATATCCCATTTATGTCCCGAGATATTCCAGGGACATCCTAGGGATATCTGCGGGATAGCCCATCAAGGCTAAACGTTCGATATCTCTGTGATATTCTAAAATTGTTTGAAATGTTTTTGGAATCCTCATATTCCGAGATATCATCGGAAGATCATAGAAGTATTTACAGGATAATCAATCAAAGTCGAAATTTTGATATCCCCTGCAGAATTTTCACTGCGGTTTATTAAATCTCTGACTTCACACTCTTTCCTCTAGTCTACTCTATCCCATGTTTCACTCTATTCCTCTTTTAAATACTTCTTTTTCCCTGTTTTCAAACAAATTCCGCTCTTCTCCCTTCTTATCGTTTTTTTTACTTAAATGAGAACTGAATTAATAAAACCCAATATGAAAATCCAACTATTTTGGATTAAAAGCTAATTCTTTTTTATTGAAAAATCTACTATTATATTTTTGTTTAGAGTTCATCTCTTTTGGTTAAAAAAATCTAGTGTTTGGTTGAAAAATCCAATTATTCTGTTGGAAATACAACTATTTTGTTAAGAAGTCATCTTTTTTTGGCAGAAAATGCATCTTTTTTGGTTGAAAGTTAATTATTTTTATTTGCAAAGTCTACTGTTATAATTTTGGGCCAGAATCAATCTGTGTTGGTTAAAAACTATTATATCTTTGGTCTAGAATTCATCTCATTTGGTTAAAAATTCTAATAATTGGTTGAAAATTAAACTATTTTGTTAAGAAGTAATCTTTTTTGGTTGAAAATTTGTCTTCTTTGGTTGAAAGTTAATTATTTTTATTTGCAAAGTCTACTATTGTAATGTTGGATCAGAAAATTCATCTGTTTCGTTGAACATTCATCTTTTTGGACAGCAAATTCATCCTTTTTGGGTTGAAAATTTATCTTCTGGTATAAAAGTCATATTTTTTGGTTGAAAAATGATCTTTCTTGTTTGAAAATTCAACTGTCTTTCAAAAGATTCGTCTTTTTGGGTTAAAAAATCAACTATTTGGTTGAAAATGCAACTTTTATTGGTTGAAGTTTAATATTATTTCTTTTAAAATTCGATCATTGGTTGAAGATTCATCTTCGAAGGTTGATATTTTCACTATTTGAGTAAAAATTCAACTTTTTTTGTTAAAAATTCGTCTCCTCTGCTTAAAAGTGAAACTTTTTGGTTGTAAATGCATTTTTTTGGTTGAAAATTCAACTATTTGATGGAACATACCTGGAATTTCGTTGGTATTCCTAGAACATAAATGGGGTATTCCGCAATATCGTATTATTATAAGGGTCCCGAAAAATCCCAAACATGACAAAATGATATTCCAGGATATCTTATGGATATCCCATAAACAGGGTATCCTGTTGCTACGAAGGGCTAATTATTGTATTTCCCAGCTATTCAGAAGAGATAATTTTTTTTTATTAGATGATAAGTGAGATTCATACTGACTAAAAAGTATTGTTTTTTTTAGGTTCATGTTTATTGCAAGTGCAATCCACTTTTTAGTGGGTTTTCGTAGTTCTGACAGGTTTTACACGCCATTACCTCTTTACCACACTGCAGGAGGTGTCATGACTGTAGGGCAATCTCTTCTTCATGGAGGAACTACTGTTATTAGGAAAAAGTTTTCAGCTAGTTCTTACTTCAGTGATTGTGTCAAGTACAATTGCACGGTAAGACAGTTTCAGAAATCAATATTTAATTAGAAATCTTGGATTAAAAACTAGGCATATACTTTTAAAAAGGAGTTCCCTCAAAGTTACTTACAGTTATGCAATAATGATTTACTGCCAATCGAAATAGGTGTCAAAAAGGTTTTTAAGACGTAACACAAATTTAGTTTCATACAAAATTTGAAAATTATCAATTTAGAACGCTTTCAGTTTTATATTTTAAATATTCATAAACTTTCAGTTTAGAATCGTTCAATTTTGAAAGTAGAATAGGTGTAATTAAAAATGTTATAATAATTTTCACATTCAATTACAATAAAATCTATGTTATCGAATATTCATTCATTTTTTCACGTTTTATTTAATTTATTATTGTATGTTGCAGGTGGCTCAATATATTGGTGAAATGTGCCGATATATTTTGGCAGTCCCTCCAAAGCCAGAAGAAACACAACACAAACTTCGCACCATTTTTGGAAACGGTCTGAGGCCCCAAATATGGCGAGAATTTGTGGACCGTTTTAAGATTCCTCAAGTTGCCGAATTTTATGGTGCTACCGAGGGCAACGCAAATATTGGTAAGAAAAATAATTTTGTTTTCAAACCTCTTTTCCTTGAAATGAAAATTACTTCTTATATACCTATAATCCTTAATTAATAAAAGTAATTTAATTTCAGTAAATGTCGACAATACTGTTGGTGCGATTGGTTTTGTATCACGAATCATTCCGGCTGTCTATCCAATTTCTATCATCAAAGTTGATGCAGATGGAGAACCAGTTCGAAATTCAAAAGGACTTTGTCAAGTTTGCAAACCAAGTAAGTCTTCCCAATAGCATCAATTTTTAACATTTGTTTCAGGTTGTAAGCAGATCTTA
The DNA here is from genome assembly GCA_932074435.1 of Andricus kollari. Classification (NCBI taxonomy): domain Eukaryota; kingdom Metazoa; phylum Arthropoda; class Insecta; order Hymenoptera; family Cynipidae; genus Andricus; species Andricus kollari. The sequence goes on along the minus strand of CAKNWW010237025.1, from coordinate 2,327 downwards.
AATTGGTAGTGCAAAAAATATTTCAAATCAGAAAAGATCTTAATGTATTGTTTATTCATTGATTACAGACGAGCCAGGTGTTTTCATTGGAAAAATTATTCCGGGCAATCCTACAAGAGCTTTCTTAGGATATGTCGACCAAAAAGCATCTGAAAGTAAAATAGTTCGTGACGTCTTCGCTAAAGGAGACTCAGCCTTTTTATCAGGTCTGTAAATTATTAAATTGAAATATTTATTCAATTTGTTTATAATTTTAGTGTTTCTTCTGAAAGTTATTTATACAATATGTTTACATTTACAATTACTGATTATGAATAACATTTTTTATAACAGGTGATATTATTGTGGCTGACGAGTTGGGTTATTTATTCTTCAAAGATAGAACAGGAGACACATTCCGATGGAAAGGGGAAAATGTATCCACGTCAGAGGTCGAAGCCATTGTTAGTAATCACATCAATTACAGGGATTGTGTCGTATATGGCGTCGAAGTAAGTTACCATTTAGAAAATTATTTTTACAAATTAATAAAATGGGAATATAAAAAAATATATTTAAAAAAGTTGTTTTTTAAAAAACTGAAGAAAATCATTAAATAAATAAATAAAAACAAATTAAAATTTTGTAAAAAACTCTGGATGTTCGTGTTCCTTAAAATTATATCTATAAATAAAAATGCACTTTAAAAAACAACTTAATTAAAATATTCAAAAAAGTATAACAAAAAAATTAATGATGCGAAAGACTCCCACCCTCGTGAAAAGAAATACCAATTTAATACCACTTTAAGACCAGTTTCAAACAACGTTTGGACTTTTTCTGGTATGTACTCTTCAGCCTATACCCGCATCATTTTTAGGGCATTGAAATAGACACAGCTTACAAATTTGATAAATTATGAATATGAAACAATTAGGCAAAAATAGATAAATGAATAAAGAAATTACCAATAAAATTTTTTCCGAATTTTTTTAACTAATGCTATTAATGTTACACAATTATTTACAAGGTTATTAAAAAAATTTAATTAATGTATATTTTGATTTATTATAATTTTTAAAAACC
>CAKNWW010236954.1:2783-13923 GCA_932074435.1 Andricus kollari | reverse complement strand
CCACCCGCCCACACCAGAGGAGGTCGAGGCATTTTGGAGAGAAGTCTACGAAGTCCAGCATCCACTGAAAGAACACTCGAAGAATATAAATAGCTTCAAGGAGCTGTGCAATGCCCTCATAACACCTGAGGAAGAAGGCCCACCTGTCACTGCCGGGGAGGTGAAAATCGTATTAAGAGGCATGAAGAACTATTCCCCTCCGTGACCAGATGGTATCAAGACCTTCTGGTGGAAGAAGTTTCCTTCAACCCACCAGCATCTGGCCCGCGTTTTCACCTCATATCTAAAGTCGGAAGAGCCTATTCCGGAGTGGTTGGTAGAAGGGCGCACAGTGCTCCTGCCGAAGACGGGCAACTTAGCTGACCCTAAAAATTACAGGCCAATAACATGTCTGAACACACTGTATAAGATCTTCACAAATATCCTAAATGATCGGATTGTTTGGACAATTGGACCTGCTTTGCGAGAAATGTACGAACTCGAGAAGAAGATGCATGACATCTTCCACAGAAATGTGGAGGATCGGTCGATATCGTATGAGCTAACGTTTGCTTTCCTTAAATCACCCGGATTGAAGTCGGGCACGGAGGGTTTCATTTTGGCATAGCAAGACGGTGTCATTTCCACTCTAGCATACCGTCGCCACATTTTGAGCAAAGACATTCCCGATGATAGCTGCAGAGCGTGTCATCAGCCCAAATACCGCTCCGCTAAACGCTCCTACGGAAATAGAATCAATTGTGGAGAATGAGAAGTGTCGGATATACTGGAAATTCATATTCTCGACAATTGTTTGTGTTGCGCACTCGAGGCCTGATATAGTCCTTCTTGACTTCGAGAAACGAACCATGTTCGTTATCCAATTTTCGGCACAAGCTGACAAAAACATCATAGCCAAGGAGAATGAAAAGAAAGAGAGGTATAAAGAACTTATAAGAGAGTTGCGACAGCTATACCCGGAATATTCCGTTAAGCTAATCGTCTTGATCATCGGCGCTCTTGGAGGTGCCAAGGTTTCGCTGGTTAATAGCCTGAAAATCATCCCTTCGTGTCAAGAAAATGCCAAGACAATTGCGGGGAAAATGCAGAAGGCGGTCGTCGTTGGGTCGCTCCGTGTCCTCAGGATGCACGAGACTTTTGCCGGATCATCGTATTGAATTCATCGCAGACTGTAAACACCCATCTCACGGCCGTGAGACATGGTTGCAGCTGAAATTTTACCGCGATTTCGCTGGGAGCAGGTCCAATTTTTCAGATTAGCACCTGCTCCCAGCGAAATCCTTCGGTTGTCCTTATGGCAAACTTATATATATAATATTTCATTTGGTCTTTCAGGCCTGTAGCGCAAAGATTTGATTTTGGAAAATCATCGTTACATCACTGTTTTCGAAGAGTAGTTCAGGTACTGAATGAAATATCTGAAAACATCATAATGTGGCCAACAGGGGAAAAATTGGAGTTAGTAAATGAAAATTCATACAAATAACAGGTCTTCGAGATGTTATCGGCGCGGTCGATGGATCATTTATACAAATAAAAGCACCAGAAGTATGTATGTATGGATACTTGGAAATATGTGACAAACGAGATACATTGGTGATAATTGTTACATTTTATTTTGCAATTCAATTGAAAAGTTTCATAATTAAAAAATAAAACCTTTTTTGGTTAAACTATTACATTCTTTGTTCAGAATTCATCTTTGTTGGTAAAAAATGAATCTTCTTGGTTGATAATTATTCTATTATGTTGAAAAATGTTTTTTTTTGCCTCAAAATTCAAAATTTTTTAGAAAATTCAACTATTTGCTTAAACTTGTTGTACTTCTTGACAGAAATATCACATTTGTTTAGAAACACAATGATTTTGATAATACTTAATCTCTTTACGTGAAACGTGAATCTTGTTGGGGCTAAAAATGTAACCGCTTGGTTGAAAATTAATCTGTTTTGGCCGAGGATTCAACTTTTGTAGAAAATTTGTCTTATTTGGATGGATTCAATTGTTTTTAATTGATAATTCAAATACTTTTTAGTTGAACTATTACCTATTGCATTTTTGGTGTAGAATTTGTCTGTTTTGTAGAGAATTAATGATAGGGAATTAATCATGGGGCAAAAATAAAAAAGAGGAAACAAAAATGAGAAGGCAACCAACCAAATCCCCTTCCATCAGAATAAAAAAGCATGGATTATATTTACCAACGTTTCGGTGCTCACACAGCACCGTTATCAAGGTAAGAAACTTAGACCAGGTGGAAACAGCAACGAAAACACGATGCTACCTCCTGGATACCCACGAACTAAGTGTGGGTATAAAGGCAAATCCTGTATACCTGAGAACTAAGTATGGGTCCAAAGGAAAATCCGTTATGAACATGATGGAACAGGAAATAAGAGAAAGTCAAGACTCATGAAAATCCATTGTTAAATGTAATTAATCATACTAGAATAACTCTTGTTTAATTTATCCAAATCTGTTTTTAAATTAATAGCCAACTTATTTTGTTTTTTAATATAAAGCATTTCCATGGATTCTCTCTTTCTCTCATTACTTTCACTATGCAAAATTTCAACATTATCCCACTCAAACTCATGGTCAATATCAACAAACCCTCTCGTATGTTTTGATTTTAATCTAATTTAAGATTCTTAAATTTGAAATTGATTTGCTGAAAATTCGTTTTTCTGATGAAAATTCGTCCTTTTTGGCATAAAATCATAGAAAAGTTTTGTTTGTTTGAAAATTAGTTTTTCTTCGTAGAAAATTCATCTCGTTGTTTGAAAATTCATCTTCTTTGTTGAAAAGTCATCTTTTAGGTTAAAACTTTAACTATTTTGTCTGAAATGTAAACATTTTGTTAAAAATGAACTTTTTTATTGAAAATTTATTTTTTTGGCCGAAGATTCGTCGTATTATGTAGGAAATTAATCTCCTTGGTTGAAAATTCGTCATCTTGGTTACAAAAATTGTATAATACATTTGCAGGTCGATACTCAGGTTTATATAACTCGGAAGAAGTTTCAGGCCATAATTTTACAAGCCGTTTGCGACAGAGACCTAGTTTTTACCGAATGTTTTGCCGGTTATCCAGGTTCTGTAGGAGACTTACGAGTTTTAAGGAATTCCGATTTGTACAAGGACCCAAGAGTAAATCCTGGAGCTTTGTTTCCGAACGGAGAATTCATTCATTCATTGGAGACAAAGCTTATCCTGTACTTCCATGGTGCATCTCTGCTTACGTAGATCGTCAAGGAAATTTAACTGCTGTAAGTCACTAATATTTTCTTTGGTATAGACTTTGTTCGAAAATGATGCATTGTTTAGAGTCCATAAAGATGCCAACAGAATTTTCATTTGTCATGTAATACGTAATCCGTTATGATGCACACTCTTTGTATTGAAATTGATCAGAAGCTTCTGTTATTTAGGATGAACGACGTATTCGCGAGAATACAAGGTCGTTTTCGACGATTAAAATATTTGCACATGGATCGTGTTGACCTGATACCTCGCAAAATTACATCAGAGAAGGTATCGAGTCAAATGACGATGATGAACCGGAACCTCAGGCCGACTAGTGCGCGAAGTTGATGATTCAAGACGATAATGTACACGTATGAAATGGAAGCTATGAACACTTTCGAACTGAACAATTTTCAGCTAAAAACATTAAAAACTGAACGATTACATTTCTTTATGAACAGACCACTGCTTGAATTAAAACTTAAATTACTTTATTCCAAATAGGTTTAAAATCCTTGAAATGCTTCAAATTTTTATTTCAAAATCGTGAAACATCTACATGTTGTGATATCTTTTTTCAAATTTGAAATTAAATTGGAAAATTTTTTCGAATTTCAAATATTTCTAAATGTGAAGTAATTGTTCTTTTTCGTGAGTAAAAAAATTTTAATTGAATGGTTCAGAACTTGAAAATTTTAGTCTGAAATAATATTTGAAATTTAAGAAAAGCCTTCAATTATGAATATATTAATTTGAAGTTATTTTAAAATTGAAAATAGTTTATGAAGTTTTAATTTGGCTTTTACATTTGTTTAACTAATAAGACTTGCCAATTCAAACAGTTTAATTTTTACCGATAAAATCTGGAAATTCTAATATTGTGAACTTATTCCGAATCGTATTGTATAATCAATTATTATTTCGTTTTGGAACCTTATTTATTGTAATATATAAATCTTATTAATTGTACATGATGCAAAACTTATTTGAGAAAAGATGAAGATGGTGACAAATAAAGAAATAAATGATCTAAAACTTTCTTTTATTTAATCTCGCTATTTCCTTAAGACACATATCAAACCTAAAGATACCGAATATTTTTTGCAAGATAAGATATGAAAATGCAGAATGTTTACATATATTCTGCCTTAACCAAAAAATAAGGAACGACAGTAGAAAACACTCAATTCCTTGTGCAAAACATTAGCTCTGTGTATTGCAATCAAAACACAGTAGATTGATTTCAAATATAACAAAGTACCTTTAACACTTTAAATCTAACAGTACAAAACTTAATATTAATTAATTTATCCATTAATTAATATCACATTATATTAGAAAATATTGTTGAAAATACGAATTAATCTTCGGAGACCAATGTATGTTTATGACATTTAAACTTCGTATAAGTATGTCGATGTCTATTGGTCCCTAGAGGAAATCATAACACTTAACACTACTCGCACGAGACATTTTTTCTTATACCGTGAAGAGCTGCATGCAAATCATGCTGTCTTCGTACAAATACTCTTTTAAAACTAGAAACCACGCTATAAAACTTTAATAATAAACTATAGTACTAATCAGTGAACATAAAAATACTATTTCGGAATACCAATCCAGCAGTCCTCTTTAAGTTACATAAGACTTTTTTTTTGCATGAGACATTTTTTTTCTTATACCGTCAAGAGCTGCATGTAAGTCATGCTGTCTTCCTAGAAATACTCTTTTAAAACTAGAAACCACGCTATAAAACTTCAATAATAATCTATATTGCTAAACAGTAAACATAAAAAATACTATTTTGGAATACCAATCCAGCAGTCCTCTTTAAGTTACATAATTCCTTTCAGATAATACTTTTTTTTCTTACGAGCCTGGCAGTCGTGTTGTATAAATTGAGGGTCATTTCAGAATAGATCGTCTGCTAGCCGTTGCGACCTAATTTCAGAAAAAAAAGAACGATGTACATTGCATCCGGGTGATATCAAAACTGAATTTTCCCATTCACGTAAACTGATGTCTTTTTTGTCCGCAAAACTGGTTTTTAAATTTCGATGATTTGGATTAGAATGGCGCATGTAACACATTAGAAAATGCTCCATATTCAAGTGAGAATACAAAGAATTTAATGATCTAGAAAAAGACATTGAGACTGTCTCTAATAATTATGTTTCAATTTCAGTATTGTATACGATATTAAAACAGGGATAAAATATTGCAAAAAACCTAAACTACTCTATTTGTTACGCATTTTATTATCGAATACAATACTGAAATTGAAACATATTGATATCTCTGAAAAATATTGTTCATCAGTCTCAATGTATTTTTCTAGATCATTAAATTTTTGGTATTTTTACTTGAATAAAATGCATTTTCCAATGTGGTGCATGCGCCACTTCCATGTAATTCATCGACATCTGAAAGCGAGTTTTGTGAAAAGAAACAGATGTCACTCTATATAATTGGGAAAATTTAATCCTAACAACACATGGATGCAATATATATCGTTGATTTTTTTTGAAGGGGGCAACGCTTGCCAGACGATATATTCAAGAACGACCCTTCAGTTTTTCTGAATGTAAAAGCTTACGTGGCTATGGCGAAGTCTGTAATACTTACATCCTTTCAAGTAAATTTTCGAAGAACGCATTGTTGAGTTCCAACATTCTCTTCATCAAATCCTGGTTTTCAGTATGTCTTCTATTCTGATCTTCTCTTTTTTGGTTGTTCTGCTCACACATAATGTCAGCTCAAGCTTTCATCTGTTTTTCAACTTTTGTCACTTTTGTTTTCTTCTTTTTTTCGGGAATTTCCTTCCCATCCTTTTCCTTTCGTTCTTCTCCGCTCGAGTATTCCTCTGAATCCGAATTGTTCTCCAGTACACGTCTCTTCCTATTGAAAGCCAGAGAAACCGGTTTCACGTTAGGTTTCTCGCCGAATAGCTCTTCGAACCTTTCAAAGAATTTGCAGGATCACGGTTCAGCACGGGTTTGGGCATTGTGATCCTTGACCCTCATGTATTGCTTTCGCATGCCCTTAAATTTATTTTCGCATTGTGAGCGACTGTAGCTGTAGCCTGCCTCTTCTAACTCCTTACTTATGGCCATCCAAATAACTTCATGTCGAAGGCGACCCTCTTTAAATTCAAGCTCATGCCTCTTCCACTTATCGATGAGAAGGTGAACTGCCTCATCGGCTACCCAGTTTTTTGGCAATTCTGCAAGGATAACAAAATGTTACACGATCATTATTCAGTATAAATAAGATCGGGTCAGAGTCTCAATAAAGTTTACAATTTCACATATCGCGTAAATATAAAAAACAATGCATCAAAATTTGGAAAATTTTGAAGTGGAATCACGTAAAAACAAACAAGAAGGCCAAAAAGACCACTAGGATCTTCGTGGTCATGAAAATAATAGTTTAATATTACATTAGGTAAGAAAATTTTACAAAAACTAACCACTTCATTTATAATACCCTTAGGTTAGAAAATTGTGAATAAGATAAGATTCTTAGAACAGAAAATGTAAAAAAATGTATCCTAATGTACATCAAATATATGGGACAAATATAACGAATTTTTGGAAAAATAATAAGGCAAACGTCCCACTAATCGTGACGCCAATTTTCGTGTTCTTGATTTAATTAAAATGCATTATTAAAAACATATTTTTTAACAATACATTCAAATTATAACTAAGCTTCACGGTTGTTGTGCTCGTCACGATTACTAGGACATCTACCATACTTTTAATTTGATTTATTGTGCTATAAAATATTTTGTTACTACAATGAATTTCATTTCTGTTTACTTATTTTTGTGAAAATGAATTTCATTTCTGTCTAACAAAATTTCATATTTCTCTTCTTGTTATAGTGGTTATGAGAAATTGCACTACTTTATTTGACTTTTATATTTGTTTACAATTTTCTAACCTAATGTTTCATCAATGAATTTGTTAGATTTTATAAAATCAAATCATTACTTGGATGAGCTCGAAATTGATGACGGCTATTTTCGGCTTTCTTATTCGTCGTGATTCCAATTACATAATTTGCAAATTCTGATACCTTCTTTTTGAGATTTACACGAAAAGTCAAACACATTTTCGGACTCACAGTTCTACTACCGGTGTATAACATTCTACGTTTATAGTAAAGCGCTAGGAATAACCACATTTCGACTTTCTCGAAGAATAAGTCACTAACCAATTTTTCCGAAAACAGAGCGTATCAACAGTATTATGCGTCGATAGCGTGTCGCATCTCGATTTAAAAATACATAGAGATAGGACACTCTAGGGAAGTAAAATATAGTTGATACACTCTGTATATGGAAAACTTTGTTAATGACTTATTTTTCTGGACTGTCGATTTGCAGTAAGTTGAAATGTACGGCGTATATTCGGAACGGGGAGTACAGCGGCACCAAACAATTTAGCTTGCTGTTGCAGTAGCAGCAGAAGCGACGTCGCGTCGGTAGGACTACGCTGGGGTAGGCATTTTCACTTCTTTGCTGTACTTTTTCAGGACTCACTACTCTTCTCGACTTATATTAACGATGTAATATGAATATAGCATACTTCTATCATTAACTTTTGACGGTAGAAACGGTTTAAAAATATTATTTGACACCCAACGCAGGTAGGGGTCAATTGACCCCTCGTGGTAACCAAAGGTGGCGGAAAATCCCGGTACTTCTAGTGTTAATCTTCAACTATAAAAGATCAATTTCAAAGCAAATAATTAAAGTTTTAACCAAACATATGAATTTTCAATTACAATTGTGAATCTTGAAGTGGAATAGTCAAATTTTCAGTTAAAAAATGAATTATCAATCACAAAGAAGAAATTGGCAACGAAAGAAGTGAATTTTAAACTAAAAAGATAAATTCTTAATAAAAATATAATAATTGATATTCAAAGTATAAAATATTATAATTAGAAATCAAAAACAGACCAATTATACAAAAACAACAAATACAATTTAATTTATGCCAAAACAAATGAATTTTCAAACAAAGAAAACGATTTTTAACCAAATGTTTTTAAAATCAATTAAAAAAGATCAATTTTGATTTTAAAAAAATAATGTAAAACATAGGAATCTGGCTTACATATTTAAGGCGGGACGGGATGAGATTGTATAATTGAAACCCAAAAGTTCTCGACAACAAAATTATCACGAATGAGGGCAATATCAGGCGAGATGCGAGAAATTCTCGTCCCGGCGTGCATCTGTAGATTTTTATTTTTGATGTCGAGAACTTTTGCTTTTATCATTACTTTAATTATCATTCCCGTCTTATAATTGTATTACTACAAGTTTTGCAATTTACCTTTGGAATGCCCCGCTTCAGATGCGTTGATTGAACTTGAAGTCACTTTGGACCCTTTTGATTGTGAGTCGTCCATTACGGGTCCATTTGTCATCTCGACAATTGAGTCGCCCTTCAGCATAACGACCTTCTGAACTAAAAATACAAATATTTGATATTATTACGAATACTGCTTAATATTATTACAAACATATACTCTTTGAGGAGTATATGCATAAATAATTTTTCGGAAATAAACACAGCGGACCATAACCTATAAAGTAGTATCTTTTTTGCAATTACTTACGTTCCATGTCATACGTGACTATGTTCCCGTACTCATTCTGCAAGAGACCGCTATTATCGCCCATAACAACAACGTGCTTTTCCGGGACATAATCCATAATTTCGCACTCCTTTCAGTAGATAGTGTCACTTTTAATGTCTATAATGTCAGCGTATACAGCGCACTGCTTACTGACGCGTACTAAACTTTCGACTTTGCGCCACTTCTTCCCGCCAATTTCACTGTACACTCGCTCCCACCTACCTATTTTCGCTGGGTGAAATAGTCACCCATCGAGTGACCCCCACTCTTCACCCTAGTGATCTCTGAACGGTTCACCCGGGTGGATCCTCCTACTCAACTAGCGCTGCTGAACGGCTCCCAGAGCACCCGAGCGCGCGAACAGACCTTTTCGTTCGCAATAGTGGGAAAATATGAACAGGCGAGGAGTGCGTGAGAAGCGCATCAATCGCTCACTTAGCATTTCGCTCCCAATTCCCTAATTTTAAGATAAGAATGAAAAAATTAAACGTTTGAAAAGATTTTCATAATTGTCGAAAAAGGATCTCTAAAATTTAAAGGCAATTTTTGTATTTTGAAGGATTTAAAAAAAAATCTTTAGGAACAATTCGAATTATTCCAAAAGATATGTAGAGGTTCTGAAAAAATTCAAAAATTATTTGCAGTTTGGAAATATTTTAAAAAATTCTCAACAAATTATAAATTTTTTTAGATTTCAAAATAAAATTTGGAAGCTTTTTGAGAATTTGGATAGTTTTAAAGAAAATAAGAAAATTTTCTGCAGATTTATGGGAAAATTAAAATTATTGTTTGAAAAATATTTTCCAAATTGTTGAAATATAATCTAGAAAATTTAAAGGCTTTTACTTTCAATTTGCAGAAAACATTCAGAATATTTAAAAAGATATTTACAAGTTCTGAAAATATTTAAAAAATAAGTTCAGTTTTGAAAAGGTTTCCAGCAATGTAGAAAGAAATATAGATTTTGTTTACTTTTATAATACATTTTTCAAGTTAAGCTTCCATAAATATTTAAAAAGATGTCTAATACTTTTAAAAATAATCTTGATTTCTAAAAAAAAATTGAAGCAAGTTGCAATGATATCCAGGATTGTAAAAGTTTTAGAAGACAGTTATTTTGTAAATTTTTTTCTATCGAAAATATTCTTAATTGAGTTTCGATTTTTTGAGGACCCGCTCTGTATATGTATCTTGAAGATGTTCAGTCGGCCCTGCTTTGTTCAGCCACATCTGTTTCGGGCATTTGGCTTGCTTCTGGAATTACTATTGTCGTAGAAAGTGTACTGTTTTGCTGCCACTTGTCTTACTGTGCTAGCCACACGTCCACACTGATGAAAGTCAGAAATATTTCAGAATGATATTTCTTGCGTTTAAGGGCTTGACACATGACAAAACTGCGCATTTGGATCAATTTAACGGCTTTCTATCTTCATTCGTTCTCAGGATAATGCTTTTGTTAATAAAACACCGTAAAAAGTAAAATTTTGAATATTTTAGCATTTTGAAAAATGCATTGCATTCAGGAATGTTCAAAGAATATCTGTTAATTTTGTCAGATTTTTGCTAACGTCGCCCTCCTTCTGGGAATAGGTTAAATTGGACCCTTGAAAAAGGAGGCCGAAAGCCCCTGTTTCTTGGGACGTGATGCCCTCTAACTATTGAAAAAAACAATTTTTAGGATAAAAGTATATATAACGTTGAATTCCTAAGCCTTTAAGCTGTATAATGCTTTTTATTAGACAATTCAGAGGTTTTGTGTGCGAATTGCAATTAAAAGAAGTGAGGGGCCTCGACATTTGGTCCCGACTTTATTAATTTGATCCAAGCAAAGCGATAGAGGGGAGCCCGGAGCTGTGACATATAGTGGAAGCGATATCGATATTTGTGTAGTGCTGATGCCTGGGATGAAGGCCTATATATTTTCAGCGGCAAATTCGCAAATGCAAGAAATTGCGTGCTGTTCAAATTTCTCGAAACCATATTTTTTGAAGATTGCTACCAAGATATGTATCTGCGAGAAGAAAAGTTTAATTATAAGTGAAAGATATCAAAAAGATGTACAATTTGATAAGTCGAACTTCAAGATCAGTTAATTTGTATGCTTAGAAAAATATGAAAAATGTGAAAATTGGTCACTTTCAAATTTTGGAAAAAATGCACGCAGTTCCTTCGAAATCTGTGAAAATATGTATTTTTGTGAGGTGAATGGTTGTGAAAATTTGCAGCTTAAAGTAGTAAA
>CAKNWW010236938.1:7851-18341 GCA_932074435.1 Andricus kollari | reverse complement strand
TCAGCCCACGTTGTCGATAAGTATTATATTTTTTAAAAGTTTTTATCGTTGCAAGAAAAACTATTGCAATTACTCCGTGACCTTCTAACGCAAAATTTCACGTAGAATCCGAATTTCAACAAGTTAAATGTTCATCTTCCTTCTTTAACTTGTTTTTCTTCCATGATACGGAGAGGATACGATGTGGATACTTTAAGGATACGCTGTAGCGTATCCGTTCCGTTCATTCGGTCCGCTAGGGAAAAAATATCAAGATTTTGAACTAAAAAAGAGAAATTTTTAACCAAAAATGCAATGGTTAAATTTTCATCTAATTAATTTTCAAGAAAAAAACTATTTTTTACTAAAATAGATGAATTATCAACAACAACTAAATTAATTTTCAAAGAAGAAGAATTTTCTAACAAAAACAAAAATTTTCAACTAAAAAAACACATTTTTTAATGCAAATTTTAGTATGCAAATTTTCATCCGAAGGAATGAATTTTTAATCAAAATAAATAGATGGGTCCTAAAAGAAAGTACGCAACTCACAGTGACGGTTTGAATCTACGTAACTCGAGCTGACAAATAGAATCTACACAACTCGTACGGACGGATAGAAACTACGTAACTTTATTTTTTCGGATTTTGAGTTACCGTCAGAAACTGTTGTAGTGTGTTGAAAGCCGTAATGAAAACGCTTCAATTTTTCTATTTCTTGGCTTAAAGCGTATTAATTAATAAATAATACATTCACGCAACTCGTTTTTGCACGTGGACCTAACCTCAATCGAAGTAATATAATCAGATATTATGTAGATTAATGTTTATAATTCATAAATAGTGTGGTATTAAAGACGACGCTTACATAATATGGAAGTCCTGGAAGTGAAGGAAAAGTCGATTGAATTTGAAACTTCTGAAAAGTTTGAAGTTAGATCAAACACCACACTATCGAAATTACATCGAAAACATCACAAAATGTTTTAAACGTGAAGTTCAGGCTATAGTCTAGTTTTCGGTGATTATAGGATCCCTAGGAGCACTTTATTATCCCTGAAATTATTACACTTGAATTGTGAAGACTAATTAAACTTTCAACACGGTCTCCTGAAAACTTGCATTTTGTTACTTGCGTAGTTTCTATCCGTCTCTACGGATAAATTTTCAATCGAAAATGGAATACTGCAAATTTTATTTAATTACTTTTCAACAGAAAAGAAAAATTTTCACCAAAACAGTTGAATTATCAACAAAAACAAAATTAATTTTCAAACAAGAAGAATAATTTTCTACGTAAAATATGGATTTGCAACTAAAATTAAAAGTACCCGCGCAACTCAAGATTTTATTATATAGTTGATTTTTTAATAATTTTTAATGCAAAAAGCTGATTTTTGCCAAAAATGTCGGTTATCTAGCTTTGTACTGCAACCCCTTATTTAAGAAACGTATAAACTATATCTTACACAAAATAAACATATTGTCATATTTGAATTTTGTTTTTTGTTTTTCATAAATACATTTTTTTATAGCCGCTTGAAAGCCGGATAGAGCCCGGTAGGAAACCGTTTTTAGATTTAAACGAAAACAGTCTTCTAATGTACGTTCCGACATAGTTCCTGATAGGGCCGCATAAGATTCCGTCGGGCAAATAATTCAGTTTTCTGCTTCCGATGTTCGCTTCAAAGCCGGATAGATTCTGATAAAGAACCATTTTTAGACTTAGACGAAAACAGTCTTCTAATGTAGGTTCCGACAAAGTTCCGCATAGGGCCAGATTAAATGCTATTTTCCATATCTCATCCAGATTAAAATCCGGATAGAGTCGCTAGTTTTCCGTTTAAAATTTTACGAACCGAAAGAGATCCAGATAGAGACGGAATAAAATCCGACGTGGACTATTCGCACATTTATTAGGCTTTGTATCTGACTCTATCGGATCCTATCCGTCATTTTAAGCAGGGGATGCCTTAGCCAATTGATCTATCGAACCGCTTGAACGTTCGTTACAAAATCTCGGCCATGCTTTTTTGCTGAAAGAGCCAGGGTCCTTTTAGGATTATATATTTATTATTTTTTGATTTTAGACATATTATGAGAAGGTGGGTAAAGAAAATGGTAAGATGCAAATAAAAAAAAATGTTATAAAATATTTTCTTCTTGGTTGGCCTGACTTTGAAAGATATTCGGCCCTGTTGTCGGCGTATTCTTATCCAGTTCAAGTCACTTACTGCACCCGGCCACTCTTTTTTATATTAGTTCCATTACAGAATTCCAGAACTGTTACGTATCCTTATAGTAACAATGTTACATAACAGTTTGACCTTTCTGACTGTTTCTGGAACACGTGTTCTATTCTAGTGACATAATAGTTCTATCACTCGGTTCTATATTAGTTACATTATAGGATTCTAGAACTGCTACGTATCCTTACAGCAACAGCGTTACAGAACAGTGTGACCTTCATGTTCTGTAATTGTTATGGCACACGATTGTAACAATATTATGTATAAATATTCCCTTTTTGTTATGTAACATTTACAGAACGAGTCTGCTAGGAGGAAGGAGAAACTAGAGTATATTTTTTGAAATATTTTCAAGTGATGACTCTACACTTGCGTGGCATTCCGCTGGTTACCTCCATGCCACCAATGAAATCGCTTCATAGGTAAATGCATTCTGACACTGTATCGTATAGTGAAGTGAAACCAAGAAGAAATATATGGTTGTACACTATATTCAAGACGTTTCATCTGAAGATTCGTAATGTGTAATTGAGATCCATAATTTTTTGTTTTAGTATAATTCACAGTAAAACTCTTAAATTCCTCTTAGATCCACTTAGAGAAATTTCGTACAAAATAATTTAGCGTTGTAATGTACATTTAAGATCCCCTTAGATCCTCTTCAGACGGCAATTATATAAGTCACTTTTCCAGTAAACGCTGCCTCTTAAATTACTGTTATATCTACTAAGAGCAATTTTGCACAAAAAATAATTTACTGTTTTAATGCCTGCATAAGATCCCCTTAAATCCTCTTAAGACGAAAATTCTGTACTTAGTAACTTTTTCAGTAAACGCATCCTCTTAAATTCCCTTTAAATCCACGTAGAGAACTTCCGTACAAAATAATTTAGCGTTTTAATGTCCGTTTCAAATCTCCGTAGATCCTCTTAAGACGGCAATTATATACTTCGTAAATTTTCCAGTAAACATAGTCCTATGAAATTCCCATTAGATCCATTTAAAAGAATTTCTCGAAAAATAATTTCGCGTTTTAAGGTCTACTCATGTACCGCTTAGATCCTCTTAGAATTATGTCCCTATTAAGTTCCTATTAGGTCCCTTTAAAGAAATGTTCAAAAAGTAATTTCGAATTATAATTTCCACTTAGATTCCCCATAGAACCCATTACAAATATTTCGCGAAATTAACTGCGCAACCAGTATCCCTTTAGGAACATATTACAACACATTACGTTCCACGATTCCTATTTAAATCCACTTAAAACTCGAACTGCAATCTTAAAGGCTTCTAAAAAGATCCTAACGATTCCTAACGCGTATTTTTACCAGATATTACAATATGTAAAAATACTGTAACACCTTGAGTCTGTAATGCGAAACTGACGAGTCTCCAATAACTTTCTGCGATTCGCCTCTGTTTCCAAGCAAATGGAACGAGTATCTCTACCTAATTGTTTAAAAAAAGATTTACAACATGTTTTCATTTCCTCTTCCAAAACAACTTCTTTAAGATTCTTCATGCATTCGAAGGGTGTATTTTCTAGAAAAGCTTGTAGTTTATCAGAATCGATAACCAAGTTATTATTTTCTACGTCAGGGATTATTATTTCATGCCGACCCAACCTAATAAATTGAGTGATGATAGTATGAAAGAGTATTACAATGACAATGATAAGCACATGATTTCAACCTATTTTACATTCAAGCGTAAATAATATAAAAAATTGATTTCAGAGTAGCCGAGCTGAACCGTAAAATGTTGATACAGTATAAATTATGGGAATAAATTGATCAATTTTCAGAATGCAATGAAAAAAATGAACTTTAAATATATACAAATTTTCTTTTTATTCCAAGTTTCAGACTAAAAATAGGAAAATTCACTTTTAGATTACTATAATTGAAAATTGTACTTGAAGTTTCACTGAATCTAGGCACAATCAAAATAATAAAAAACTTGAAGTCCAAATTTAAGATTAAATAAGACAGTTTAGTTTATTAAAAACATAAATATCGACTTTGATACATTTCGAGCACTTGCGCCTGATATACTTGTTTCAAAAAGAAAAACTCTAACGCGACTCCTCGCCCTTTTTTAACTAACGTCCAATCCGCACCTTCTGGCATTTTTATCCTTGCCCTCTCCCTGATCTCTCGTGACTACTTCTCTCAGCGTAAGCGCTCTTACCCTCTTCTGAATTCTAGACTATTCTAGGGATTTCTCACTTTCGGCACACACATGTACCACCCATACACACATACATCAGAAGGATTTCTGGAAAATTCCTTAGAATATAACAGTCGGCCATCCTACAATGAGTTTGTCCTCAAACTTATAAGTTACTTCTTAAGATAATAAAAAGAGAAACGAAAATACCCGTTTCTGAAGGGTCGATAAAGATAAGGTTATATAATCTCGAAATACAAAATCATAAAATTCTTTAATATAACTCAGAATCTTTCAAATACTTAGGAACCTTGGATTTCGTTTATTCCTTGGTTCTACGTTAACTTTCGGCGCGGTTTTAGATTCGGTTGACAGTGGGTTTTCGCGCTCTTTTTCGGTTATATTTTTCCTATTTGTTTCGTCGTCGCTTAAATCCTCAGAGTCGGTCATACAGTCCTACACCAAAGGTCATACACCAAAGGCCCTTTAAATTTTGACAACGCGTTATGCCCTCGTGAAACCGTGGAATGTACCCATACAGGCGCTCTACAAGCTCTACAAGGCTTGTGGGTTACGCCTAGAATTCAATACATGCTTGATTCCATGTTACTTTGTAAATTTTTCAAAAGCTTGGGATGTAAAGCGCGTCCTCCTGTCGGTTACGATTCTAGTAGGCGCCCCAAACCTTTCGACTAATTTTGTCGACCTCGTAATAGTGCTTTTAGCGCTCGCATTTCGGACAGCTTCGATTACAGAAAATTTTGTTAAATTGTCAATTATTCAGATAATATACTTTCTTTTACGAGGAGTTTCTACAAACGGACATAAGTTTTCACAAAAATGTAGAAAAACAGTCTTTGTCGAAGGAGCAAACTTTTGCTTTCCTCAGATCATCAGGGCTTAATTCAGGTACAGAGAGCTTCATTTTCGCATGCCAGGACGATACCATTTCCACCTTAGCATACCGTGACCCCATTTTATGTCAAGAAGTTCCCAGCGATAGGTGCAGAGCGTGTCATGCACACGCTGTGTACCTGGAACACATACTATCGGGGTGTCCCACCCTCGCAGGAACGACGTACATCTACAGACATAATGCGGCCCTAAGAGTCCTCTTACGGTGTTGGCCGCGACCCTGCCCTGCCGAATGCTCCGAGGGAGATAGAGTCAATTGTCCAAAACGAGAAGTGCCAAATTTTCTGGAACTACGATTGTCGGACAGCAGTCTCAGTTGCACACTCGAGATCTGACATTGTTCTCCAAGACTTCGAGGAAAGAACTATATTCGTGATCGAATTCTCGGCATCGTCCGAATACAACATGACTGCCAAGGAGATAGAAAAGGAGAAGAGGTATGAAGACCTTAAAAGGGAGCTGCAAAAGCTGTACCCAAAATATTCGGTACAAGTAAATGTCCTTGTGATAGGTGCTCTCGGAGGTGCGAAACTATCACTGGTTCGTAACCTTAAAGCCATACCCGCGTGCCAAAAATATGCCGAGGCACTTGCGAAATGGATGCAGAAAGCTGTCATCCTTGAGTCGCTTCGTGTGCTCAAAACACACGAGGGATTCGCCGGCCTGTCGTTTTGATTTCATCGTGTACTGTGACCACCCATCTCGCGGTTGTAAGACGTGGCCATGAATGTGATTTACCTTGGTCCTACTGGGAGCCGGTGTCATTTTTGACATGGTAGTTGCTCCCAGTCAGACCCTGTCTTATCTGACGCAAGGAAGATAATATAGAAGAGGGAGAGATGGATCAGGGAGAATCAACAGTTTCTTGCTGACCCATCTCGCTTCTTCAGTGATCGCCCTGTTTCTGTCAAAAATCCACCCAAGCCCAACGAGGTAGAGACTTTTTGGTGCGAGGTATACAAGATCCCGAAAACACTAAAGTTGAAACAAGATATTGACAGTATTATCCGCTTCAAGGAATTTTGCGACAACCTCATAAAATCTGAGAAGGAATGTCCATCATTCACTGGCGAATAGGTGAAAAAAGCACTCAGAGGCACGAAGAACTTTTCGGTGCTGGACCAGATTGTATCAAGAACTTCTGGTGGAAGAAGCTTACGTCTACACACCAACATTTGGCCCGCATATTCAACTCATATTTAAAGTCGGAGACGCCCCTTCCGCAGTGGCTGGTGTTATGAAGCACTATACTCCTACCGAAAAAAGGCAACTTGTCCAACCCAGAGAATTACAGGCCCGTAACTTGTTTGAACACACTGTATAATATCTTTACAGCTGTTCTAAAGAACAGGATTGTTCGAAATATTGAGCCTGAGTGAAGAGAGATGTACGAACAACGTGGCTGGAAAAAAGGTGTAGTTGAGAAGCTTGATGGTTCATCCATAAATAGTGAGATGCATAGAGAGATTGGTGCCCCTTTGGAAAACTAGATTTACTATCTCATCTGGAAATGATCGCGTGTCAACAAAGAACGTCACCTTCCAGAGGGGCATCTTTCAGGGCGATACCATGAGCTCTTTGCTTTTTGGAATCACACTTCTGCCTCGATCTCTCGCACTATGAAATTATCCTGGATACCGGTGTGGCGACACTAACCAGCACGAGCATAAGGTCACTCGTGTGTTTTATATGGATGACCTGAAGATCTATGCCTCTGGTAAAAGCAAACATCAGAGTGCTTTAAATATCGTCAAGGAGTAAACAGGAGATACTGGTATGGACTTTGGATTGGACAAGTGTTCCAAGATTCATCTGAAGAAAGGAAAGAATATTGATGCTCCCAGTGACCCTAAGCTTGTGTATATAATTGTCATTAGACATTTTGAGACTGGAGAGACCTATACATACCTGGGCTCCGAAGCAGATACAAGCATCTTCTTTGCCGAAGTAATGAAACCAGAGGTTGATAAATTTCACCAACAAAGCTACTCGACAAAAAATGCACTGAAACTTTCACAGAAATGTAGAAAATCAGTTCTTGTTGAAGATGCCAGGACGGTGTCATTCTCATCTTAGTATACCGTGACCGCATTTTATATCAAAAAGTTCCCAGCGATAGGTGCAGAGCGTGTCATGCACACGCTGAGTACCTAGAACACATACTATCTGTGTGTCTCACCCAGGCGGGAACGCCGTATATTTACAGACATAATGCTACCCTCAGAGTGCTTTATTACCATCTTTGTCGCTTTTGCGGTGTTGGTCGCTACCCTGTCCTGCCGAACGCTCCGAGGGAGATAGAGTCAATTTTCTTAAACGAGAAGTGCCAAATTTTCTGCAACTACAATTTTCGTAGAGTAAACTCCGTTGCATACTTGAGGCTTGTCATCGTTCTCCAAGACTTCGAGGAAGCAACCATATTCGTGCTCGAATTCTCGGCTCCGGCCGCCTACAACATCACTGCAAAGGAGAAGGAAGAGAGGTATCAAGACCTTAAAAGGGAGCTGCAACGAGCCTATGACAAAGCCTATGTCAGCCTATGACAAAGCCATCAAGGGCTTCTACTGAATATGCTTACAATAACACAGGACCACAAAATCTAAACCCTTGCAAAACGGACCAGACTAGGTGAGTCTTATATTTTCGGGGTCGCTGAATTCGAATCCGTTGTCCGTTTGGTCCCATCAGGTCAGGGTCAAGGTCAGTTCAAGGTCAAACATACAAAATTCATCGCTTACCAATTAAGTCCAGGTACCTATAGGTGTTCGGGGTCGCTGAATTCAAGTCCGTTGTCCGTTTAATCTCATCAGGTCAGGATAAAGGTCAATGCAAGGTCAAACCAAACGGACAACGGATTCGAATTCAGCGACCCCGAAAATCTATAAGAACCCTAAATTATTTGGATAGCGATGAATTTTGTAGGTTTGACCTTGAATTGACCTTGACTCTGACCTGATGGGACCAAACGGACGAAGAATTTAAATTCAGCGACCTCGAAAACCTATAGGTACTCTGACTTAATTGCTTAGCGATGAATTCTATAATTTTGACCTTGAATTGACCTTGACCCTGAACTGATGGGACCAAACGGACAACGGATTTGAATCCAACGATCCCGAAAACCTATAGGTACCCTGACTTAATTGGGTAGCGATGAATTTTGTAAATTTGACCTTGAACTGACCTGGACCCTGAGCTGATGGGACCAAACGGATTCGAATTTAGCGCCCCGAAAATATAAGACCCACCTAGTCTGGTCCGCGTTGCAAGGGTTTAGATTTTTTGGTCCTGTGTAATTAATAAGTAGTCGCGGACAATTGTCCAGGGTTTGTCCCGTAGGAAACACACACTAAAGGGCTAAAAGGCCCCCATATTTAACCGGCCCTAGGGCCCCCACAACCCTACATGCGGCCCTAAGTAAACGAATAGACTCAAGGAGGACCAGCTGGAGTGCTACGATGCCAGTATGACCCTATCAAAAAGTTTTCACGGCACGACTGCATGCTCTATGGTGCGAGAAAGACCCAGATCTCTCGCCCTTTTCGCTTCAACGTCTATGAATCAGTGTCGAGGAATTCCGGAAAAAGGATTATATAAGCGGAGCATCCAATACAGGAGGAGCGATGCTTCAGAACCCGGAGACATATCAACATCCAGGTTTCTCTCAAGCCAACGGCTGATCATAAGACCAAAAGACGAAAGCATCAACTCAGCACAAAGATGGGCTGGGTGTGATTGACTACATAACATCTGGCAGGAATTTTACTGCCAAGGTTCGACAGTTCGCGCGCGAACTGCGGATCCGTCATCGTACACTCAATAAGTCACAGCTGCTGACCATCAGGCAGCATATTTTTGACAGAGTACGAGTACTATCTGACGATAGGAGAAGTTTAGAGCGAAGGGAGAGGTGGGTCAGAGAAAATCAACAGTTTTTCTCTAACCCATATCGACTCTTCCATGACACCCCCGTTACTGTCGACCATCTGCCCAAACCGAAGGAGGTCGAAGCATGTTAAGTGGAGAAGTCTACGAAGTCCAGCATCAACTGAGTGAAGACACAAAGAACATAAATAGCTTTAAGGAGTTCTGAAGTGCCTTTATAACACCTGAGGAGGAATGCCCACCTATCACTACCGAGGAGGTGAAAATTGTGTTAGGAGGCATCAAGAACTATTCCGCTCCGGGACCAGATGTCATCAAGTCCTTCTGGTGGAAGAAGTTTCCTTAAACCCAACAGCATCTGGCCTGCATTTTTACCTCATATATAAAGTAGGAAGAGCCTATTCCGGAGTGGTTGGTGGAATGGCGCACAGTGCTCCTGCCGCTGATGGGCAACTTAGCTGACCCTAAAAATTACAGGGCAATAACTTGTCTGAACATACTGTATAAGATCTTCAAGGCTATTCTAAACAATAGGATTGTTCGGACAATCGGACCTGTGTGGCGAGAGATGTACGAACAACGCGGCTCAAAGAAAAGCTTAGTAGGATGTCGGGAGAACCTGCTCATCAATAGATGTGTCTGCAAAAACGCAGTATCCTATCAGCGTTACCAATAGATGGCCTGGTTTGACTATCAGAAAGCTTTCAATTCAACCTCCTATAGAATTATAATGTGTCTGTTGAAGAGGTTAATGGTTCATTCACAGGTCGTGAGGTTCATAGAGATATTGATGCCGCTTTGGAAAACCAGATTTACTGTCTCATCTTGAAAACATCGTGTGACAACTAACAACGGCACCCTTCAGAGAGGGGTTTTCAGGGTGAAACCATGCACCCTCTCCCTCTTTGCCTCACATTCTTGCCACTATTTCTCGCACTTTGCGGCAAACCTGGAAATCGAAAGCATAAACCCTGCTTGAGATGCACGATAGAACCCGGATACAACCTGGATAGAGTCGGGACTCCGTCCGGTCCTATCAGGAATGAACTAAGGTTTTTGGACCCGGGTTGTAACTGGGTCTATCCGTCACTTTCATGGGACGCTAGGAAATATACTTATCCGGGTCTTATCGCAGGTGCTAATCTGAAAAATTGCACCCGCTCCCAGCGAAATTGCGGTAAAATTTCAGCTGCGACCACGTCTCATGACCGTGAGATAGGTGGTTACAGTCTGCGACGAATTCAATACGATGATCCGGCAAAAGTCTCGTGCACCCTGAGGACACGGAGC
>CAKNWW010236928.1:1508-15763 GCA_932074435.1 Andricus kollari | reverse complement strand
TGCAATCACTCCGTGACCTTCTAACCCAAAATTTCACGTAGAATCCGAATCTCAACAAGTTAAATGTTCATCTTCCCTTTTTAATGAGTTTTTCTTGCATGATACGGAGAGGATACGATGTGGATACTATAGCGATACGCTGTAGCGTATCCGTTCCGTTCATTCGGTCCGCTAGGGCTGAGATGGGGACGCGGGAATGGCTTTAAGGTTAACAACCAGTCATAGTTTCGCACCTCCGAGAGCACGGATTACAAGGACAATTACTTTAACCGAATGTTTTAGGTACAGTCATTGCAACTCCCTTTTCAGGTCTTGTTACCTCTCCTACTTTTCCTTCTCCTTGGCAGTGATGTTGTAGTCTGCCGGAGCCGACAATTCGATCACGAATATGGTTCGTTTCTCGAAGTCTTGGAGAACAATGTCAGGCCTTGAGTGAGCAACTGAGACTGCTGGCCGAAAATCATAGTTCCAGAAAATTTGGCACTTCTCGTTTTGGACAATCGACTCTATCTCCCTTGAAGCGTTCGGCAGAGCAGGGTCGTGGCTAACACCGTAAGAGCGACAGAGATCTTAGGGCCGCATTATGTCTGTAGATATACGTTGTTCCCACATGGATGGGACATCCAGATATTATGTATTCTAGGTACTCTGCGTTTACATGACACGCTCTTCACCTATCGCTGGGAACTTCTTGACATAAA
This sequence comes from Andricus kollari, assembly GCA_932074435.1. Taxonomy (NCBI): domain Eukaryota; kingdom Metazoa; phylum Arthropoda; class Insecta; order Hymenoptera; family Cynipidae; genus Andricus; species Andricus kollari. Next base: position 15,062 of record CAKNWW010236928.1, on the reverse strand, counting down.
ATGCGGTCACGGTATACTAAGGTGGAAATGACACCGTCCTGGCATGCGAAAATGAAACCTTCTGTACCTCAATTAAGCCCTGATGATCTGAGAAAAGCAAAAGTTTGCTCCTTCGACAAGGACTGTTTTTCTACATTCCTGTGAAAATTTCCATTCATTTTCTTGTCGAGTACCTCTTGGTGGAATTTTTCAAATTCTACTTTCTTCACTTCGGCTTTCAGAAGTAAAGCATCTACATGGAGTAATGCACTTTCCTTACTTATGATGTTAAAATTCAGGCCAAGGGTCTCAGCCACCTATCCCGCAGCTTTGTAAAGGAACGCTCCTTTGCCAATCATCTCGTGATTTCTGATGATTTTTAGAAGAGGATCTTTTCCATTTGCAACGATGTAAGCTCTACTTAGAACAATTCGGCTATGAAGACACTGGAGATACAGAAGTCCGCGTCCGCCTTGACGGCGTGAGATGTATGATTGCGGAACAGACGAATTGATATGCAAGCCTTTATGCATATGCATGATCTTACGTGTGGTGATATCAGGGCCGTAAGCTCGTTCTTCGTCCAGTGAACCACCCCAAACGAGTAGAGTAGAACGGGGACGGCAAGCATGTTAGTCGCAGATGATTTGTTCAACGCCGACATATTTGAAGGCCAAATCTGCCGAAGAAGATGCATCTATCTGTTTAGGACAGACACTTTAACTGATGTTTCGTCCTGCATGCGGCTTTAAGGTACGCCCAGGTATGTATAGTTCTCTACAGTGTTAATATGTCTAATAACACTTATATCCACAACCTCAGGGTCCTTGGGAACGTCAACAATCTTTCCTTTCTTTAGATGAATTTTGGCACATTTATCCAATCGAAAGTCCATCCCAATCTCTCCTGTGTACTATTTGACGATATTTATAGCAGTTTGAAGTTTGCTTTTACCAGAGGCATAGATCTTCAAGTCATCCATATACAATACATGAGTGACCTTATGCTCGCGATGGTTAGTGTCGTTGTTCGTTGTCACTCGATAATTTCCAGATGAGATAGTAAATCTAGTTTTCCAAAGGGGTATCAATCTCTCTCACAGTAAAAACAAAGTCTGAAATTTATGCTGGACTTGTTTTCATTTTTGTATGAAATTAAATCGGTAACTTGATTTAATCATGAAAATGGTATTTAAAAAAGTCCTTCTGAGTAAAAAAGGCTGTGATAAAGATATTTTTCAGAGCTCGAGAGTCTTAAGTTGTGACGTCACTCGCGTCTCGCTCTATAAGACGCCATTTGCATAATTTGAATAAAGTTCGTGCGACAAGAGTAGAATATGAAGTGCAATATCTGTTAATCATACCAGATAATACTTAGTGTGCCTACTTATGTTTATTCTTCTTCCTTTTAACGTTCAAGCTTTGATTCTTCACGGTAAGTACCTTTTTACTTTATTTTCTGGTGTTGCAAAAAGCAGTAATCCGACGCTTTCATATATTTTTCTTATTTTATAACGATAGTTACCTAAAATCATGAGTATATTGATATACATTCTCATTATTTTTTTAATGTAAATTACTATAGCTGAAATAACCCTAAGTATATTTCTATATTTTGCCTGCTGAAATCTAACCGAACCTAACCTCAATATATGTGTATCGTCAGGATCGTCTCTTTTTTCATAAGGCTTCAGTAATTTACACATTCCGAAAGATATTATAGAAATACGAGTATATAATTAAGCTCTGTTAACCTCAAAATATATTTGTAGTTTTGAGCTGAATTACCTAGAGGCATGCAGAAGCAAGAGACGAGAAGATTCTAGAAAAGCAATCTCAGCACAAAATCATTTAAAAGATTATCCGACTCTCAACTATCACAAACTTGTAAGTATAAAATCTTTTTATGGTATAATGTACAATGTAGGTACATCACACTCAATATTTTAATTTATGAAAGTATTTGTTTCTTTTTTTTCTAGACATTTTCGGAGTTTGAATCTGTAATAGGATTGACTAAAGCAGTAATTAAAGACAATTGTGTTTCTACATTGCACCACGTGCACCACTAGGCACATTGTGCAGATTTATGATTTAAGCATTTATTGCGTTTGTCTTTTCAGTTTGGAAACTAATATACTTTTATTTCTTTATAAAGAATATTTGTTTTTAAATACGAAATAAAAATGTTGTATTTCCAGGATGGTACATGAGTCTCAGCAACGGAACCTAAGTTGACGAACCACCAGGTCTAATTGCAATCGGAGGCAAAGATTTGGCTAATTCAAAATTTACAGTTTACGTTGATCAGAAAGCATTTTTTGCGGTAATGCCATTGTGGATCTTATTTAGATGTTCGCCTCATTTTGTGTTATTATGTCGATTACGCTAGCGAGGCTAGACTAGCATTTACTTTCGTTTCATCTGTTTTGTTCCGTAAAATAATTTCTAAGGATTATCAATAATTCAAGAAGGTATGGACGGCATTAGAACAACTTAACTTGTTTTAAAATGTTTGCATATTTATTTGTATAAGACGTATAGATTGTATACATATATAAAATATGTATACCAACTTTTTTGATTCAGATTTATTTTTATAATACAGTGAAGTTTCGCCTATTCCCCTGACCTTGAAACGAAACGATTGGAAACGATTCTTTTATTCCCAAGCTGGAGGGATTTACAATAAATAAAAGAAATAAAAGGATTCTTTTATTCCTTACCGCGAGTGGGCAGTTTATTTTTATCGACGACGTTCATTGGCTGCCCGTTCTTGTATCGATGCATCGCCTGTAGGCAACTTTTTCAATCGAAGAGCGCGGCGGATTTGAAATCAATAATAAATACTATTAATAATAATACAAATAAATACACCCGACATTCCTGGAACTGCTGGCCCATGCAGTTTCTCAGCGCGTAGGGCGCGAGACGGTTGCGACTCCCTTTTCTGAAGGGTCGAGTGCGTGAGTAGTCAGTCGCGTATATTACGCAATATGATGCATTCCAATTGAAAACGGTTCAGGCGGTCTCGGCTTATTGCGCAGTTGAAAAAGTCTTGGTCCATTAGTCTGCATGCATGCATGCATGCATGAGTGTTTTTCAAGTGTCTTTCAAGTTTTTTTGTTGGCGTACGACAATTTGCCTACTAAAAATCAATATTATAAAATCAAAAAACGACGCAAATATTTCGCAGAATAGTGAGTTTTGTGGCATGACGTCGATAGGTGGAAATGCCAGCCATCAGGAAGGTTAGTACAACTACATACGACTTTTTGGAGAAAATCTCCGAAACGTGAAGGTAAGTTATAAAGGTCTGAATAGTAATCTTTTCAAATGTAGAATGAATTTGCGCAATTCTGTTTCTTCATCCTTTTATCGGTTGAAGACCTTTCAGTTTCACGAAGAAACTGTCCGAAATTTGAGGTTATAGTACCACTAACCTGATATTTATGATATTTTATTTTATTTCGCGAAACTGAAAGGTCGTGAATCGACCAAAAATGGAACATGACGGAGAAAATAGATTCTACGTTTGAGAAATATTACTATTTAATAATAATATTAATATTCCCGCTTTTCGATCTTCTAAACATGCTATCGCAGCAAACGTGCTGAAAAAGGACTTTTACGTCGATGACCTATTGACCGGTGTGAAAATGCATGAAACTTCCTTCTTAGAAAATGGGCACCCAATGACCCTACGTTGTTGTCTGAAAATTCAGACAGTTCCACTAGTACACAAAAGTCGCTCGATCCAAATGCGAACATAAAAACACTAGGTATTCATTGGAATTCCCGTCGAGATTCTATTTTCTACAAGATTAACCTTTCGGATTTCTTAAATGTCGTAAATAAAGGTTCAATTTTATTGCAAGTTGCTAAACTATTCGATCCGTTAGGGCTAGTCGGTCCAGTTATCGTGAAAGAAAAAATTTTGATTCAACCACTGTGGAAAGCTGGGGTAGGTTGGGACAGTCCGGTTCCAATAGAAGTACACACTATGTGGTTGCAATTTAAAAAGCAATTGTCACTCTTATGTGAGGTTGATTTTAATCGGTTAATTATCGCACCATACTCCACGGAAATTGAAATTCACGGCTTCTGCGACGCAAGCGAAAAAGCGTACGGAGCCTGCATTTACTTGCGTTCGATTGACGCTCAAGGCAGCCATCATATTTCGCTCGTTTGCTGTAAATCCAGAGTCGCTCCCGTGAATCCAGTGACATTGCCATGTCTCGAGTTAAGCGCGGCCCTGTTACACGCTCGCTTATACGTCGCGGTCACACAAGCTCTGGAAATCGAAATCAAGCAAACCTACTCATGGTCAGATTCTACCCTAAACTTTGAGTTGGGTAAACACAGAACCTCATCTATTGAAAACGTTTGTTGCAAATCGAGTCGCGAAAATACAGAACCTCGCTACCTCCTGTGAATGGCGACACGTACCTACACAAGACAATCCCGCTTGTTGGCCTCAAGATAAAATTTATTTATCGGAAATTCCAGAGAAACGCACCGTCATCGCTCATCCTATTTCTACTACAGAAAATGAACATAATCACAAACTGACTGAAAGGTGTAGTTCCTTTAAAAAGTTAAAACTAGTTTTCGCGTATGTCCTGCGATTTTCTCACAACGCAAGGAACCCTACAAAAAAAGCAGTGGTCCCATTACGGTACTTGAACTTGAAGCTGCTACTCGAGCGGTAATTCTCGCGACACAACTCGACACTCAGAGTGGGTGGTAGATTAAGACACTCAGGTTCGCCCGAAGAACAGAAACATCCAATTTTATTGCCTCCTAATCATCATGTAACTCAACTCATAGTCCGCGAAGAACACGAAAGATTATAACACGCAGGAACCCAGGCGACCTTGTACTCTGTTCGAGAGAGTTTTTGGCCCTTGAATGGTCGTAACATCACGCGACAGATTATTTACAAATGCGACCGATTCTTTCGCGCAAGACCACGGGGGGTTGATTACGTCATGGGTGATTTGCCACAAGAACGCGTGTCTTGTTGTCGTTCTTTCCTGAATGTAGGTGTTGACTACTATGGTCCATTTTATATTAAGGAAACACGATTACGAAATCGCAACAAACTCAAGGCCTGTGTTGCTATTTTTATTTGTTTAAGCACCAAATCAGTGCACGTAGAACTGGTCAGCGATCTGACCACAGACGTCTTTTTCGAGTCTTTCAAAATACTTTTTGCTAGATGAGGAATATCATGGAATATCCACTCAGATAACGCAACGAATTTGGTTGGTGCTAATCGCGAATTTGTTAAACTTTACGAACTTGTTCAATTGGAAGAGCCCAATATAGCGGTAAAGGAATTATTGAATCAGCAGAAAATGAATTGGAAATTCATCCCTCCCAGATTACGGCACTTTGGCTGTCTCTGGGAGGTAGCTGTAAAGTCGTTTAAACACCATCTCTCTCGCACAATATGTGACACATTATTGAATTTCGAGCAACTAGAGACTTGTATCGTAGAAATTGAAGCCATCTTGAAATATCTCCCGCTGTCTCCTATGTCTTCCGATCCCAATGACCTGCAACCCTTAATTCCTGGTCATTTCCTAATTGGAGGTCCACTAATTAGCTTTCCCAGCTGGACTTCAAGGGTATGACGTCTAATCGCTTGTCAGCATGGCAGCACGCTCCAAATTTGTGCCATAATTTTTGGAACCGATGGCAGAAGGAATATCTGCAATAACTATCGGTTCGCAGCAAATTGAACTCTAGCTCCAGCCAACTAATCAAACTGGGAACTATGATTGTCATTAAGGAAGACAATCTCGCACCTCTTCAGTGGAAACTCGGGCGCATTGTTGCCACTCAACCTGGTCCAGATGGCATCGTCCGAGTAGCTACTGTGAAAACCGACACAAAATTTAAAATTAGGATAAATATAATTTATCTTGTAAAGAGGAAGAGGTAATTCAAAACGGACCAAATTTGCAGAGTCACCTTCAGAGTTAGTTAGTATATAAATATTAATAATCAAATATAAATAATGAATATATATAAATAATGTTGGAATTATAAAATTGATTAGGTTTTATGTTATTCTATTCTTGGACCCCTAATTAAAGGATTATCCTTGGAACCCAAGCTCTTACGATTTCTGAACATTTTCTCATGAATTCTGACTTTTCCTGACGATTTCTGTCGAGAAACGTAACAAAAATGGTCAGAAGTTCTGACTTTTTTTTACGATTCCTGACTTTTTCTTTAGTAAAGGCAGCGAATTTGAAGTATAAAAAATTATTCTTTATATGTTTATGAAATTGATATTACTCCTTACGTCATTGACTGGGCATTTTTCTTCGCTTTTCCGTTTAATACACTTTTGTCGTTATTAGCGCCTATAAATTAAATGCATTATTTAAAAGCATTTGTAACATTAGCATGTTAAAAATCCTCGTAAATTTGCATGAAATATGCTTCCGTATGAGATTGTTTTAGAAGGTTTTTGAAGAATGAAAAAACTAGTTAAATTAGAGTAATGAATAAGATTCATTTGATCTGGAATCGCGAAACTTTTTGACGTTCCTGATCTGTTAAATTTTCTTTGACGTTTTCATAATAATGTAACACGTCATCTGTTGTATATAAATCCATGAATTCATCATAATTTTCTTGAGTTTCCATATTTGAAACCCTTCTGTCAATTTCTTCTTCTTCCGCTTTTATATAACTATTTTTTAGTTTCTCTTTCACGCTCTTTGCAACATTTTTCTGAATTTTATTCTGCGTTTCTTCAGGGGTCTTTTTGCATCTTTTTGTATTTGACCATTTTTGACGCATTGTCGGAAGTAAAAGTAATGTATTATTTCATCAATATTGATGTTTATCTGATATCACAAACAATTATTTTAACCCGCATCCATATACATCTGAATGCGGTCTCTTCATGAAAATGGAATTTCAATTGAGAATGTTTTATTCTAATCTATAATTTATTCAATTCAAAAATCTCTTTATTGTTCATAAATCATTATACAATTGACGAAGGTACATAAAACATTTTTCGCATTTCAATCTTATGACAACGATATATATTCCTAATTTGTTAAGTATTTTCAGTTTGTTACTTGCGTTACGGATTTTCTTTGGCTATTTCGTAGCCAGGGCCGCCTTAATCAATAGGTTAAAAGCCATATTGTTTGAAATTTATATTGTTCAAAAGTGTACGATTTCCCACTGAAAGTCATGATAGATTAAATAATAAAATTGAATGAGTTAAAAATTAATTAGTTTTATATTGAACATTCATAAATAAGTGCAATTTCTAATCGAAAGCCTTTAAAGTTATTTATAAATTAATCAATGTCAATTTCACAGTCTTAACTATTTTCAGTGTTTTATTGTTCACTGTTCAATTTTCGTATTTCTTTTTCTTTTTGAAGACATCAAAATAAAAATTGTTCAATTTTAATGGCATCTACTCTGGAATGATACATACAAATTAAAATATTTTTAATTTTAAACTCTTCAAAATTCAAATGTAGAATTTTATTGTTCAGCATTAGATACTTCAAATTATAAATTTAGCTTTGAGAGCTCTAATGTTTAAATTAAAATTATCAGGAACATGGTTTCAATACCCGGAAAATGAGTTCGAGAGATATCGTATATTATTAACCCGTGCCCCAAAGATGATAAAGTTTCCCATTGATTCAACATGGAAAAATGGTCATTTTTTTCTGTCACCTATTTTCGAGAAAAAATTCACGTTTTCAACTCGAATAGGTACTATAATGACTGTATACATCAATAAGCTGAAAGAGAAAAAAATTGTTATCAATAGTCATCATTTTTTTTTCTCCTTTTTTGCGAGGAGGTGGAAATGTATTAACGCCCTGAATGTGGGACTGAGCCTGAAAAACTCCAATCACCACTGAAATCTCTCGCATGCCAAACTACTTATCTTAGTTCCCAAAGGCCCCAGTGAATTTTTCTTAGTTAACTTAAATGGTTTAAGTGGTCAACCTAACTAAGAATTTAGTTATCCGCAAGTAAGATAGCAGATGGATTAACTATGTTCTCCAAGTAAGTAAACTTAGTTTAAATAATAATATATAATATAATAATAAGAGAAAAATGTGCTTCCTCATTTTTTGTGCATAATAAGTACGCTTAGTCCTCCTGGTTGGCCTGCTTGGCTTGACTTCTCGGCAAGTACTGGCACTTTTTTGCTCTGGATTTCGCAATCATGATCCGATTTGATCATACGGAACATGTCACTAGTGCATCGTATAAAGAACACCTCTAGAACACCAGCCTCCAAGTTATCACGTAACATGGAGGCATTGGATCCAGTGAAACATGCCCGAAAACAGTCTCTCCACACTGACTGGTGTTTTTGGGGTGTCGAGTGCAATTATGGCCAGCTCATATTGCAGTTGCTTTTCTTCTTCTTTTTTAAACCATCTTTATTCATAACTTCATTGCAAGGCTACATTGATGCTTACATTTATTTCTTTATAACATATTCTGCACCTAGTTAACGAGGAACTCAATAGAACATTTCTAATTATGTGGTATTATAGGTAGGTAGAGAAAATATTCACATTTCTATTGTCATTTTCTGGTAAAAAGTTAAGTAAAAAATCTCATTAGGTCATTTCGTATCTTAAACTAACTTAAAATATTCTTAGCCTATTCATACGCTCTGATAAATATGTACATTATTTACAGGAATGTTATACTGTTGTAGTTGCAATATGAGTTATGTTATGAGTGCGTATGTTAGTTTATATTTTATTCAGAAAGGAGTACTATCCCTATTGTACAGTTTAATGATTTTGAGAGCTATTGATCCGCTGAGTTGTAGAGTATGAAATTCCTGTGTCATCTCTAATATATCCATAGTTATATCTTGTATTTGGACATCGCTTCTTATATCTATATTTCGTTTTTTAGGACTAGCGTTGGAGATCCTCCTTAGAAATTTATTTTTAAAATATTGTAATTTTTGAACGAGCGTTTTTGAGGCATCTCTCCAAACAGGTACTGCGTATAATAATACTGGTAATCTAGTATCATTTCTAGGTATTTCATTGATTTTTTATCGCTATATTATTTATCTTAATGACGAGTTCATCCTCTCCTCTTTCTTTGCGTTTTCTACTGAAAATTATAGATTCAGCTTAATTAATATTAATTTTAATCTTCCACCTTTGGTAATATCTAACGATTTTGTCAAGATGTTTTGTTGCAAATACTTAAACGCCATATATTTTTTCCAGGAGAAACCGTATATGGCTGTATAATCAGCAAAGATAGCGTAATTCATCTTCTTGTTTTTTGTAATATCGTTGATATAATAAATTAATAATATCGGGCTTAGAATCGAACCTTGCGGTAAGCCTGCTACGGTTTTTTGTTGTTCGGAACTCTGATTATTATTATGTACTACAGTACATTTCCTATTGCTCAAACAGCTAACGATTATTTTAATTATGTACAATGGTATTTTCAGTCTCTTGAGTTTTTATATTAACCCTCTGTGACAGACGATATCAAAATAGGAATATGATTAGTTATTGGAGCTAATTGCTGCACTGTGCAGTGCTTTTCTCTGAAGTCAAACTGTGCTGCTACAAGTAGTTTATTTGACGTTTCATTTTGTTTGATTCTATTTAAAATTATCATTTCAAAATTTTTTCCCAAAGTAGGTAAAAGGCTAATAGGTCTATAGTTTTGTGAATATAGCTTATCCTTGCCTTTTTTTGGAAAAGCAAGAACATTAGCTATTTTCCATTTTTCAGGAAAGTATGATAGTTTAAAGCATGAATTAAAGATATAGGTGATTTGAACAATCGCGTTGCGCGCTTAATTTTTGAGTATGATGTTCAGAAGACCGTCTGGACCAGGGGCTTCCTTAGATGCTATCCTTTTAATTGCTTTTCTTATTTCTATTGGAGAAGTAAGTTTAACAACATTTACATCTATTATAGATCTCTTAATTTCTTTGTAAGCTTTTTAACTATTTTTTGGTTTTTCTTGTTTCCCATATATTTTTTTTTTATTTTCCGAAAGTGATCAATTTTAGTCCTTTGAAAAAGTTTACGTATTTGATTCCTTTCATGAATTAATTTTTTAATATTGTCTGGCGATGGTTCCGATTTCTTTTCAAAATTAACAGTTGGTATTGATTTTTTGATGGCTTTATTTATAATTGCAGTCACATTACCGACTGTCTCATTTATTGCGTTAACGGTAATTATTTTTGATTTAATTGCCATGTTTGTGTTAATTTAGTTTCTAAATTTTTCCCAGTTTGCTTTTCTATAATTACCCCTTTAATGTCACCTGGGGTGTATCACACCCCAAAAAAATTTTGTGCTCCAATTAAGAATACTAAATTAAAAAAAAATGGTGTATGTGTCGTCATCTGGCATTAATTGGGGTTACTAATTAACAGAAAAGTATGTTGGCATAGACCGCCAAACGTTAGTCTTCGATCGGCAGCCGGCCAACGTTGACTTGTCAAAAGCGTGGGGCGTCTAACACCCCTTGTGCCAGTAGTGTCTGAAAAAGTGTCTGAAAATCAAAATTGTTGCCTTCTAAATTGTTTAGTTCTGAGTTATTCTTAATATATTTTTCACTTTGACGTATTTTTTACTTTTAAAACATTTTTTTAATGCATTTTTATAAATAAACATTGGGTTACATATGAAAAAATATAGCGCTCATTTTTACCAAAAAACTACGTGCTCATTTCTGGAAATAAATACCTTTTTTGAAAGGTACAATAATGCAGTTATTTTTTTCTGAAATCATAGTATTTCAAGAGAATGTCAATAAATTTCTAGCTCAAAATATTGAAAATTACGCGAGTTATGAATTTTTATAGAAAAAAACTCATTTTTTCCGGGGTTTTTTCCAATATTTTTTTAATCTATCTTAAATTCAAAAAATGGTTATAAAACCAGTTGGACTTTAAAACAAAAATGCTAAACTATATTATGTAAAATTTTTGTTAGAAAATATGCAGTAGAGGCTTCACAATACACGTTTAAACACGTGGGGTGTCAAACACCCCTTGTGCCGGTAATGCAATTATTTTGAGGTATGCCATTTAAGGGTTAAGAAAATTTCTGTGTTCACATTTTCAAGGGGTGTTATGTAAAGTTATTAAAACTGGAAGATGGTTCGATTCAAGTTCGTCTCGTATGTCAATTCCAGTTTAAACGTTAGTGTTTTTTAATATTCCTATATCCACAATACAGTCAAACTCTAATTTAACGTTCCCGAATTTGCCGTTTCCGAGAATTCACGCCGCGCCGCAGGTAGGCTTGTCAGGAGCTGCGCGGGGTGTGTTTACGGTATACGAGAATTGACGCCGCGTCGCGGGTAGGCTTGTCAGGAGCTGCGCGGTGTGAGCGAGGTACCCTAAATCAGGTTCAGTTAGGGTAGGTCAGGTCCAAGGATAGCCCCAAAACCGACTTTAAATCAGAGTTCGACTGTACTTGGTTTTGTATTTTGCATATATGGATAAAGAGGGGGATTGTCAGGAGCTATTATTATTAAGAATTTATTGTTTGAATAGTCAAATATAGTTTTGCCATTTTTGTTGTTCCTGGTACAGTTCCAATGGCTATGCTTAGCATTAAAGTGCCCTGTTGCAAGAGTTTTATTGGTAGTGTTGAAGAGCTTATCAAGATCAGATTTATTTCTATTACGCGTTATTGCGTATTATTCGTGATTATTACGCGTGAAGTTAACGGAGCAACACGCGAGTGAATTCCTTCTCCATTAATGTGCAAATGATTTTTATTCTACTTGTACTCCTGCTGATATTTAAGACGTGCTCTGATGGTTGGCAGTCGTTCCAACGTGTAAATGTAAGGGATTTTGGTAGTAGAGTCAGAGGAAATTAAATGGCCCTGAAAGGGGTTGTGTTTAAAGACTATACAAGAGAGTAAATATTATACAGTACTTTCCATAATAGTCTGATCGCAACATGTCTTTTTCTACTCAGCTCAGTAGCACACACTAATTTGGCAGGAAGTTTTTGTGAGGTCTTTCAAGTGAGACCTTCTGGGTGAGACCGTGTTTAAAGAGAGGACAGTAAGTAAGTTATTTTTCAATATTTAGACGCGCGACGCGTGGATATCAAGCCCGGAATCCACGAAAAGTTGAATATTCTCCGCTGAAATATTTCCATCAACTGCCCTTTGGAAGAGTGTGTACCCATACACACAGAGCGAACCGTCAAAGTAGCATAGTTGCATTGCTTTGGCTGCCGATGACACATCTTTCAGTTCGAATAGGTGAAACACTGTCGCTGCAAGAGCTTCCTCCTCTTTAAAAATCCAAGTGAACTAGGGTCCAGCATGTCATCCAGTTCCTCTTTACCGTCTCTTTTCACTTAAAAGCTCTGAAATTAAAATTTTTTTAAAATTATTTGTATTACTTGAAGTTTGAGCAACGTTTTTCTGTTCTCTTTTATGTTTCATTGTTATTGCATTATTGTTTGAAAAATTATGAATATTATAAGCATTATAATTGTTTAAAAAATATGTTTTTTTGTGTAATTAAAAGAAATTCCTAGAACTGAGATGGATCCAATGCCACCTTTACATTTCTATATGGAATTATTAAACAATATTAGTTCAATGATAAATTCGTTATAAAAATATATAACTATTATTTTGAAAAAAAAAACATTAAAAAAAATTATGAATTTCAAAGATATATTTCTTTTCTTCCAGTTAAATTCTTTTGTATGTGTGTAAATTAAAATTATTTCATACATTCGATTTTTGTATTTTGGTGTTCAAATTGTTATTTTCTTTAAAGTGAACAATTTTAAATGAGGACCCCTATCCGTGGTCGAAACGTTTGCCAATTTAAAGTTTTATGAAATGCACGATTTAATGTTTAATTCTATATATACATAAGACCCTAATGCCGATACAAAAATTCTTCATAATAATTTATATAATTGGGTCAATTAAATCCGACATTTTTCAAAAAACCAGTAAAAATGTCACAGAACCAATTTTAAAAAGTTGGTCAAATAAAAAATATTTAAAATTGAATACATTAAAATTTTAAGCCTTCAGCTTTGACCAATTTCGAAATAAAATATTACTAAATTTTAATTTTCCAGCTATAAAAGTTGAAAAAGCATTTCGTAATAAGCATTTTAATATAATCACTTTTAAAAATGAAATCAATTTACAGATTTTAAAACTCCAAAAGCTAAAAATTAGATCATCTTGAATTTTTTTTCAGATTTTACCTAAAATATGAAAGTGGAATATTTGTAGGCTTTAAAATTACAAAAATAATAATAAATAATTTACAAGGAAATTATTATTTATTTCAAGAAGCAGAACAATTGATTAAAACTTTTTTCATAATCAAATTAATCTTTCGATATTAAACTCTTTGACATTGAGCCTAAGGGCATGTACCAGACTGTCACGTGACCTATTCTTTTAAACGAACTTACTCATGAACTAATAAGTCGAATGGATTTTCTATACCAGGCACACTTTCGTCTTTATTGCCTTTATGTCTGTCTGGTATGGAAAATTCATTCGACTTA